>LPNX010706070.1:227845-244477 GCA_001517045.1 Pseudotsuga menziesii | reverse complement strand
CACACTCTCCAAGTAAACCCTGCAACCATAAACAATGAGTTGCTGCATTAACAACTCCTCTGTACTCAGCTTCTGTAGATGAGAGTGCAATGGCACTCTGTTTCTTGCTAGACCAGATGATTGGCCCTTCTACAAGCATGAACACATAACCTGAAGTGGACTTTCTGTCTGTGCTATCACCTGCCCAATCACTGTCAGTAAATCCAATCAAATCAAGATCAGATTTTGCCTTATAGAAGATCCCATGTGTCCTTGTTCCCTGAAAAAAGTTAAGGATCCTTTTGGCTGCTTTCCAATGGATCTCATGAGGCTGATCCATGAATCTAGAAGCCACACTTACTGCATAACAAATATCAGGTCGAGTATGTGTCAAATACAATAAAAATCCAATCAATTGTCTATACAGTGTATTGTTTACCATCGGTGGAGAATCATCTTCCTCCAGCTTCACTCCTGAAAGGAAAGGAGTTTTGCTTGCTTTGTAGTCTTGCATTCTGAATTTGATCAGAAAATCCAAGGCATAGTTGGACTGGTGCACCTTTATTCCATCTTTGGTTTGAGCAATATCAAGCCCCAGAAATTGACTTAAGAGCCCCAAATCTGTCATGGAGAAGGCTTGGTTCATAGCTCCTTTTAAGGAAGAAATCTCAGCCTGTGAGCTTCCTATAATGAGGAGGTCATCAACATATAACACAATTATCATTAATGAACCATTAACAGACTTCAAATAGACATTTGGATCTGATTTTCACCAAACAAAATTCAGAGATAGCAAGAAGCTATCTATCTTGGCATACCAAGCCCTGGGGGCTTGCTTTAGCCCATACAATGACTTTCTCAACCTGCACACAAGAGAAGGGTTAGTATCAAAAACTTGAGGCTGCTGCATATATATCTCCTCGGTGAGATCTCCATTCAGAAAGGCACATTTTACATCCATGTGATGTACCTCCCATTGCCTTGAGGCTGCAATGGCTAGAGCTAGCCTGATGGAATCCATATTTGCCACTGGGGAAAATGTCTCATTGTAATCAATGCCATGAACCTGTGAGTAGCCTTTAGCTATCAATCTAGCCTTGTACTTCAGTGGTGAACCATCAGCAGCAAATTTGGTCTTATAGACCCACTTACACTGTACTAGTTTTCTCCTTGGAGGAAGATCCACTAGCTCCCATGTGTTGCTCTTCTGGAGTGAGCTGAACTCCTCCTTCATGGAATATTTCCATCTTGGATCTCCTACTACTTCTTCATATGTTTGAGGATCAGACTCCACCATCAAATAGAATTTTTCAGAAAACATAGGATCCTTCATGCACAGACCACTCTCAAATTGAGATCTAGTCCTCCTTGGGTCATTGGGATCCCCAGCGAGCTCACCTGCTGCATGTAGTGTCTTGGCTGCCCATTTAGGCCTTGTGGGGATGTTTGAGTCTGAAATAAACTCATATCCATCAGACAAATCAGAATCAGCATGATCAACAAACTCTTTACTTACTTCTTGAGGTTCAGGTGGTGAAGAGGCTTCACCAATTTCCACTTCTGCAAGGGGTTCTTCTTCAAACTGAACACACCTTTCAATGAAGGCTTTGTTTGTGCTCAATTTTATCAAATTGTACCCTTTTGAATCTTTAGAGTATCCAACAAAAAGACACTCTTGGATTTGGGGCTGCAAAGCCTTCCTCTTCTCTGTCGGGATTCTAGCCCATGCCTTTGAGCCAAAAATCCTGAAATGGGTCACATCTGGCTTGTGCCCACTCCATGATTTGAAGGGAGTCATGCCATCAAGCTGTTTGTGAGGCACCCTATTCTAGATATAGGCTGCATAGTTGATAGCTTTGGTCCAGTACTTTGGTGGCAAAGTTTTGGCCTCCATCATACATGTTGCCATCTCCTTCAGTGATCTGTTCTTCCTCTCAGCAACACCATTTTGCTGTGGTGTGTAGGGGATAGAATGCTGCATCTGAATACCTGCATATGCACAATAGTTAATAAACTCAGACTTGACATACTCACCACCATTTTCATATCTGAGGACCTTCAGTTTCCTTCCACACTGGTTTTCAACCAAAGCCTTAAAGACTTTGAATAGGCCAAAAACTTCAGACTTGTGTTTCATGAAGTGAACCCAACAATACTTGGAAAAATCATCAATAAAGGTCAATGCATATTTGTCCTGACTCATGGACATATGAGGGAATGGTCCAGCAACATCACTGTGAATCAGCTCGAGGGGTGCAGAGGTTCTCTCATGACTAGCTTTCTCAAATTTGTGCTCTGGGTGTTTTCCTAGGATACAGCCTTGGCAGACTCCTTTGGAAAATTTTATCTTGGGCAGCCCTATGACCATTTATTTCTCACTAAGATCAGACAGATACTTGTAATTTAGATGGACAAATCTTTCATGCCACAGCTTGCTCACTTCATTAGCATGGATAAGAAGAGCAGAGGAGTTTGAGTAAGGTAGGAAGTGTGAAAGCATGTATATCTTTTGAGCATGATTCGCTACTCCTTTTGCAATGACTCTACCACTTGAGATTTATGTGATCTCAACTTCATCGGGGGAGAATATGACCTTCTTAGGAGACCCAGTGTGGGTCATCTGGTACACTGACAGGAGGTTGGAGGCGAGACTAGGGACATATAGCACATTGTTGAACTTACCATGATCAAGATCTATCCTTCCTTTTCCTTTACTTTCAGTGAGAGAGTCATATCCCAGTACAATAGATGGTCCTTTCGACATATCTAGTGAGGAGAAGGCCTCGTTAGTCGAAACCATGTGTCTTGAAGCTCCAGAATCTATGATAAAACTGGGTGAGCTTGATGTGCCAGCAACTAGAGCATGAACTCTCTCTCTGTCATCGGAACTTGATCCTCCTTCTCTCTTCTTTGAGCTTTCTGGAAGGGAGATTCCATTCTTCTCCAGGAGATTGGTCAGCATATCAATCTGCTTTTTCATACAAGAGCTTTCAGTGTGATTTCCCTTCGAACAGTATGAGCACTTGTTCATTTCACCTTTGTTTTTCTTCTTCTGGGTATTTTTCTTAGGACCTTGTTGATCCTCTGGAGACTGCTTCTTGTCTCTCCTTTGCTCAAGTGGATTTTTAGCTTTCTTTTTGCTTTTTGAATCCACCCTCGAATCTCCAGCAATCAAATCTTGATCTTTGGATGGCTTGATGGTGCCCATCATCACCAGCTTGTCTTGTTCTTGTGTGAGAGATTCCATGAAATCTGCAAGGCTAGGCATCTTCCAGGTTCGACCTATGAGTTTTGTGGCATAGAAGGTCAAAACAAAGACTGAGTATTCAGGTCCTAGCTTCGAGAGGATGGCCAATACGAGCTGATCATCTTTCTTTTCGATACCACACTGCTTCAGCTGCAAAACTAGTGCTTTGAACTTGGAGAAATATAGCTGCAGGGATTCAAATCTACTGGGACTCAGCGAAATCAGCTCATTTTCGATCTAATGTCCCCTCATCTCATCTATCTTTCCAAAAATATCAGAAATATTCTCCCATACTTGATCCGGTGAATTTAATCCATCGAGATGGAAAAGGAGGTCTCGGGAAATACTAAGACATAGGAGGCCATAAGCCTCATCCCTCCTGTTGTGCCATTTGATCTTCTCTGCAGCAGCATTGGGCTCTACTTCTATAGACATAGTCACCCTATAGAGGCCTTTCTCTCTCAACAATATATCCATCTCTGCTTTCCATTCAAAATAGTTGAAGGGAGTCAAGATAGTTTTCTGTGAATCCATAGCTTTAGAAAATCTATCCTGGTTGTCAGTAGAAGGCTCCCAGTCTTGATGTTGAACCTGCAAAACAATTTTTGAAGGAGAGTAACAACCTACAATGGCTCTGATACCATGTAGAAATTGAGGCCAACAGTAGATTAATTTTACCCACAACAATTATCAATTGATCATGCAAAATTGCTAACAATGGAGACTGAATATGGAGCTGTAACACAAAATTATATTAACTGAGTGTACAATAGCCAACCCTATAATAACATAGGTTTCTGAATATATAGAATACATCAAGAGGTCGAATGCATAAGGAGGCATCCAAAACTAGCATAAAGCAGGCTTACTCAAAATAGGCAAATCCCCCATAGGTGTAAAAAGATGATCCCAAATATGTCATGGAGCTCACGAATTGGAAAGGGCGCATGGGAAAGCTAAAGAGTGGTGGAATGGAATCTCATACATGCTTTTGCATGGAGAAAATAATGGAGGATGAAGAGGACAAAAAACTAGTTCACCTCACCTAGTCTTGCTTTCCTATGTGCCTTAAAACAATGAAAAGGAAGGCAATAAAGCAGAAAAAGCAGAAGGGAACCTAGGAGGCCAAGAATAAAGAATATTTGATTCCTAATGCTTTCCCAAGCACTACATGAGTCAAAGATGGCAAGTTTGACCTCTATGGATAGGCAATTAACAACTTGCACAAGGTGGGACACATGAACTAGGCAAATAAGACAAAAATAAATGAATTAATGTCTAAGTGGGTAAACTATGGGTTGATTATTCTAACAATCTCTCCACTCGATGAATGCACATAATATAAGCATCCATGAGAAGTGGAAGGGGTGGTTTGGATCATCCTGCACTGCCAAACAATCTGCAAGAAAAATATTTAATAAAAACAAACACCAACTAAAATTTTCACCTTCTGCGACTTGCAAAGCAAGGTGAATTACTGCTCATGTGACTTATTTCAGGTGAACCTTGGTTAACAGTCTGCCTGCAAGAAGACTGGATGTAAATCTGAGTGTATCATCTTCTTAGGCTGCGAGGTCATAAGGCCGACCTCCTCTCTGTAGCTTATACTTGTTAACTAGAAGCAATGCTAGCTTAGTATCCTTGGTCTTCCCTGATATATGCATCTGAGGGTCCTTACCGATCTTGGACAGCCTAGTGATGCGGTGTATCAAATCGACATTCAGATCAACCCTGTTACCCAACCAGAGGTAACCTCCACGTACACAGGAAAGTAGCACTCGCACCATGGCATTAACCTCTGCACCTCGTCCGAAGTGTGGTATTCTCAACAAATTGAGTAAGCCTGACTGCTCAAGAATCTGGACATGTTCCATAGGAACGAACTCATCTGCATCGGTCCTCAGGTTCCTCTGAACCATAAGATACTGATACAACCGAAACTAAGGATATGTCTTACTGTCTCCAAGGTTATAGTCTATAAATTTGAGAGCAGGGACATATCCTAACAGTTCTCCATCTTCCTTTGCACGAGGATCAATCGGTGGTAGCGGAATAGGAAACTTAGCACCCTTGGGAATGGTTACCTCTAGTGCATCCTTGACTCGTGGCACAATATATACTGTTTCCATATGAACTTCTTCTTCGTGCTCTAAGCTGGACTCTTCTACTATCTGAGCTTGAATCTTCATTCTTGGCATCTGCCTAACCTATGGTGCACCTAATTTCACAACCATGGGGGGCATCGTCATAGCAGACTCGAGGCCACCATGCTTGAATCGTCGCACAAAGTCTTCTAAAGGTTCCTTCTCAGACATAAACCACCCAGTGCGATACTCTAGACTGGTAATGGCTGGGAAAATGAGGAAACCAACACTCTGTAACTGGAGTATCTCTGCACAGGGAAAACTCTACAAATTGCTCTATAACTCTCAAAAATCGCAAAAGTAACCCTTCTGTTTGAATGATCCGTGTATTTGTAATGAAGGTGATAATCTCTGAAGCAACAGTTGTTTAGGCTGGACTCGTTGGCGGCATTTATTGCATGGACATGACAACACCCGGCTCCCTGCTCCTCATTAATTGTTGAAAATATGATCAAATTTCCCTCAGAAATTGTGTGCAGGTAGTGGCTCAACCAATATTTACAAATCTAGGACAATCATTGTACTGTTTCCAAATCTAGGTCAACGTATACCTATTAGATCTAGATTAATTGCTTGTCAAAAGGCGAAGTGACTGTCCCTCTTTCCCTTTCAAAACTGTCTTTGCAACACGAGGAACATCGCCTCGCTGCGATGTCACACCACATCGTCCTGGACCAAAAATTTAGCGTGAAAATCCACAATGTTCAAAAACTCCACAATCGTCGGATGACTTGTGCAAAATAAAATTTCCTGCTACGATTCCTCCTACTTAGAACTTTTTCAGCTGGTGTAGACTAGTTATGGGTGCGATGCCTCCTTTCAACTACACTGGAAATCTGCACCACTTAGTTCTCTGAGTTAGGGTTTGGAGGTGGAGTGGCTATCACTATAAAGCTTAAGCCTACTACCATTAATCAAAGTAGGAACAAGTTCCACATTCAGTTTACTGAGCTGAACGACACCTCCTTCTGTAACTTACTGAATCTGATATGGTCCCAACCAATGTGTCTTGAATTTCCCTGGAACTTAACAAACTTGCTATCATAAAGGAGCACTAGGTCTCCTGTCTGAAAAATCTTGCTCTTGATGTGCCTGTCATGCCAAGATTTTTCTCGTGCCTTCTACCTGTCTTCTTCTAAGGCAAGCAGCTGCACTAATATTTCATTCATCATATCTGTATCAGCCATCTCGGTAATTTGAGCAATTCTTAAACTGGGAATAATATATTCCATAGGCATAACAGCCTCTTGTCCATACACCAAGCTGAAAGGTGTGTGTCCTATGAGTTTCTTGCATGTAGTCCTATAAGTCCATAATACAACATTAACCCTGAGGTCCCAATCATCTCTTTGGCTGTTACATATCTTAGTAAGAGCATTTTCTAGAATCTTGTTAAAATCCTCCACCGTACCATTAGCTTGTGGGTGGTAGGGAGTGCTCTTATGGTGATGTATCTGAAATTCCTCTGTCAAGGCCTCAATAGTGCGATTCAGAAAATGTGTGCCTTGATCACTCATCAGAATTGCTGGACATCCAAATCTACTTATGATGTTTTCAAAAATGAACTGTGCATCCATAGCAGCATCAAAATTCCTTACTGCTTTGGCCTCTGCCCACCTGGTGAGATATTTTGTTCCTGTGATGATATATCTCGCACCAGTTCGTTTCCCCGGTGGGTTGATAGGACCCACAAAATCTATAGCCCACTTGTCAAATGCCCGCAGTATAATCTATGGTCGCAACGGCGTTTCATCTCTCCTCGAAGGTTTTCCCACCCTCTGGCAGATATCGCAGCATCTGCAAAACTCCTTAGTTTCTTTATGCAAAGTAGGCCACCATAATCCTGTAGCTAGAATTTTCTGAGCAGTTGGATTTCCTGCGAAATGACCTCATGTGGTACTTGAATGTGCTTCTCTAATAATGGCCTCTTTCTCATGTGGCATAATGCATCTGCGTAGGACTTCATCTGGACCTAACTTGTATAAATGTCCTGCGATCAAAGTGAAATCTGTCTCTTTAACAACTAATTGTTTCTTTTTCTGCTTAGTAAACTCAACTGGTTCCCACCCTATAGTGAGAAAGTGAATAATATCTGCGTAATACTCATCTGCAATCTGGATAGAAAACAATTGAGAATTTGGCAAATTATCCTCTGGATTACTTGGTTCTTCTCCTGAGTCTATCCGTGAGAGATGATCAGGTCCAGCATTTAATCTCCCTGGTTTTACAATAATTTCAAAATCATACTTCTGAAATAGGAGTAACCATCTGCAGATCCTTCCCCCTAACACTGGCTTATTGACCAAATACTTTAAAGTGGAATGGTCAGTGAACATCTTGAATGGGGCACCCAATAGGTAGTGCCTAAAATTCTGTAGAGCATACACCATAGCTAATCCTTCTCTTTCTGTACTGGTGTATTTATTTTCTGTGGTAGATAACTTTTTGCTTGAGTAAGCGATAGGGTGATCGATACTTCCTTCTCCTGGCTGTGTTAAGACAATCCCCAGTGTGATGCCAAATGCATCCACATGTACATGAAATGGCTTGTTCCAATCTGGAAATACTAAGATGGGTGATGTAACCATATTCTCTTTAAGAGTGTCTAAACTTTGCTGGCATTCCTCATTCCATAGGAATGTCACTTCTTTCTTTAACAGCTTTTCCATAGGTGATGTGATCTTTGCATAGCCTTTGATGAATTTTCTATAATACCCTGTATGACCAAGCACTGTCCTCAATTGCTTGACTGAGTTGGGTGCTGGAAGATTTACAATGATGGAAATCTTTGCGAGATCTACCATCAAGCCTTGTCTACAAACAATATGACCCAACAAAATACCAAATGGTGCATAGAATATACATTTCTTCAAGTTAAGAGAAATCTGATATTGCCTACATTTCTCTAACATGAGCCTTAAATCTCCTATATGATTTTTGATTAATCCAAATACAGTCCAATCATCAAAATAGACTTCTAAGAATTTATGGATGTATTCCTTAAAGACAGCAACTACTACTCTAGTAAAAATAGTTGGTGCATTTTTAAGCCCAAAGGGCATTACCGTATACTGGAATGAGCCCCATTCTGTCGCAAAGGTGGTGTTATATCAATCCGCTGGATGGATTCTTATCTGGTGATAGCCTGAAAAACCATCAGTGAATGAGTAGATCTCTTGTCCTCCCACATTGTCTAAAACTTCATCAGTAAACGGTGTCGAAAATGGGTCATGAAGTGATGCGTCGTTGAATTTGCGCAAATCGACACAATTCTTGATTTCCCGTTTAGTTTTCTTTTCCTACACAACCATGGGACTAACCCATTCACTCTCTTCTACTAGCTCAATGATGCCTACTGCTAGCATCTTATCAATCTCATCCTTAACTTTTTCTTTATAACGAGGATTTAATCTGTATGGATGCTACTTAACTAGCCTAGCATCCTGTTTCAAAGGTATCCTCATGACTCCCAAATCTCCTACTATTCCCTTCATCTCTATAAACTTAGTGGGAAATAAGTCTTGATATTCATGTAACAAATCTGCGATGTGTCCTACCGTTTCATCATCCCAATAGTCTCCAATAGAGGCAAACTTTGGTTTTGTTTCTGTGCCAATATTGATCTTTTTAATCTTAATAGGCTCTATGACAGCTGGAATCTCTAGCTTTGGTCCATCAACTTCGTGAGTCCCTTCTAACTCTGGAATGTTGATACTATGAGGATTCTCATCCTCATCACCTGGCTCTTCTGTGAGGTTGTAACACTCTAGCACATGTTCTAACTGGATGGCCCAATCAAGCTGAGCATACACTAGTAGGGTACAGTCATAAAATATCTTAGTCTTTATAATCTTTAGAGCCTGATCAATGCTTGGATACTCAGATTCAACAGAGAAAGTGAGTGAAAAGTTGTCTATCATAACTGGCCATGTAATCATTCCTTTGCGCAACTCTGTCTCACTGTACCAGTTCCTTGGGACTGTGTCTAAAGTGTGAATGAATAGGTGAACCCATTCATCCTTTGGAATGTCCGACCAATTCTGTTCACAAATCTTAATATGTGACCTGGGGTCACTTTCTCCTGTATATTTTTGTTGTAAACACTCCTTGTCATTAGAGAATCTGATCACCATCAATCTCTTAAAATCATCCCATGATGCGATATTTTCTTTATGTGCATGCCACCATCTTGCAGGTGTGGCTCTTACTGCAAGGTCAATAGCTTCCATCCTCTGCTCATGAGTGATTTCCTTCTCAAACTACTGTAAAAAGTCATTGACATCTTCTACGCCATCAAATGACGGAATATCCTTAATCTCTGTTCCAATCCATCGTAGTGACTTAGTCATAAATGCACATCTGTGAGTTGAAACTTCATAAAGTCTATTCTGCCAATTTTCTAAACCAACATCCGAATTCGATGCGCATGAGCTATCGCATTGCCAACTAATATTTCCTTCTACGGTGGGATTGATATAATCACTCTGATTAGCAGTCATCTGATAGAGGCTCTCCATATTATGCACCTCTTTCTCTGCTCTGATAGGTTCAATGTATCGAGGAACCTGAAAAGGATCCAACGGTGCGATGACTCAAATATGTTTATCCTGAAAGGTCATTTGTCTTTTCTTCAAATATATAACAACCATGTTATCAATTTCCCAATCAATACCTAATAAAGATGGATACGGTCTGCTATTGCCAATAATTTCTATGACTTCAAAATCTGCAAAGTTGCGAACTCTATCAATATCAACTGGTACTTGCGGTAATCGACCCAGTGGCGATACCCTCTGCTGATTGGCTAATCATAGATGGATAGGTGATCTGGTTAACTTAGGGCTACCCATCTGTTCCCATGTCTGCTTAGTAAGAACATTTACCTCTGATCCTAAATCTAGGATTACCTCATCCATTTCAAACTCACCAATTTGTGCTGTGAGTCTCATTTCTCTTCCTGTTCTTGTATGGCCCATAATATTATGAATAGCACGCTGCATACTGCTCACAGAAGAAGACTGCTGATACTGATCTATGATGCGTTGAAGCTCTCCTATGTCTTTCTCATTTCTTATGAGTTTCAAGCAGCTCCGCAGGAAGGATTGTACACTTCCTGTCAACTCATCCTCTTTGCACCTTCTAGATGTGGTAGCCTGCGATATCTGCACAGGACTAATGCCACAAGGTTTTTGCTGCGGTATGCCCCTATGAGGAAATATCTATGATCCTAATAGTGTAGGTTAAGTAAAGAAATTTTTATCTTGCTGAAATGTTTCTTTGATCTTCTACATGTCAAGTGGTGTAGATTTATCAGTGGCTTTACACACCCATTTCGGACCTGTATCTTTTCGGCATCCTGCGATGTGCTACTAGTAGAAGCACCACTATGAGTCACAACATTGACTCTTGGCTCTGGTTCTTTCTGCTCAGCAGAAATAAGCTGAATGTTCTAGTTTACTGCTGGCTTAGGATCCTTAATCTTGGCTATCAAGATAGGACATTCTTCTATAGTATGATCATAGGAATTGCAATACTTACATGTTGTAGTAGGGTTTTGACAATCCCTTGCATAATTTCCTATGGCTCCATATTTGTAACAAACAATTGGTCCATGGCCACGGACAAAGCCTCCACCATGACCTCTTCCTCTGAATCCTCCACCACGGACATCATGAGCCGGTTCATGCCGTGGTCCTGCTGATGGTCCTGGTGTCTCTGACTGGACTCTGTAGAAGTCATGTTTTCTCTCTATCATGAGATCATAAGCTCTCTAATTATTTTCATCATGTCCTACTGATTTACAGAAGTTATAGTATAAATTCTTAGGAGTTTGTACATATTTCTAAAGTAAAGGGCATTCCTGTGGTCTATGTCCTCTTGTTCTATATATTTCACACCATGGCCCTTGATTCTATACTAAGGGGTTAGGAGCCCCACTTTCTATATACTCAACAAATACTGGACAATTATCTTTGGTATGGCCATGTCCTTTACACTTTGTACACCATAATTCTTGTTTAACCTCTTTTCCTTTCTTAATCTCATGTAGCTATAAAGTTAGATTGGCTAACTGGTTCTGTAAGTTTGTCATACCTACACTAGTCTCAGCTAAAGGTGAAGCCTCTAGTTTCATTTCCATCTCCAATGCTTCATCCTGCGTATGGAGATTTTGTTGCATTAGTGGAAGTCTGATATGAGGGAGCAGTGCTGCGATGAACCATCCTTATGCTACTCCGACGCAAACTCAAAACTAACTTGGTCTATAAGAGCTTTAAATTTCTGATCGAAATCCCATACTGACTCTGTGGGTAACTGTTTAATGTCTTTAAGTTCTGTGATACATTGTGACTCAGACTTGGGTTTCTTAAATTCCTTAATCATTGCGGTTCTGACCTCTATGAGTGTTCTATTCTGCGCTGATGTATACTTCATATACCATGTTAAAGCTCTTTCTCTAAGTGTAGTGGCCAACTGGACAAGCTTAGTATTGTCATCCTAGATCTGTTTAATGGTCCATACAGCTTCACATAGGAACCAATGTTTCTCTGGGTCTTCTGCCCCTGTACCCCTAAAGGTAGGTAATTTCATGTCATCCCCCATTCTATTTCTACCAGGTGGATTCTGGTTTGCTGTATTACTACCACTTGGCGGTGTAAATGTAGGTGGTATAAAGGTAGTATGTACTGTGTGTAAACTACTATATGGAGTTCCTGCGGGATTATTCTAGGTCCCGGTTAGTTTTTGTGGGGTATAAGGGTGGTAAGGGATACCCCCTACTGTTATTTCTCTATTACTTTGACTATGTTCTCTAGTACTGTCTGAACTGTCTTCAAAGAAGGAAGATCTGAAATCTACTTTATATCTCTTACCGCTACGTGTACATCTAATTTCTTCAGAATCACTCTCAAACTCTTGTGACATTACACTTACTTAACTTATCCATCAAAGAATATATCCTGTACTCCTTTTTCATACAATAACATCTTAAGAGAGAAATTTAAAGAGTTCAAGTACCGACCGCGATATCCTTTGAAGAAGTACCTCTCTACTTCACTGAAACTCTTTCTTTCATCAACTGCAAACTCTGTAATGAAACCTTCCAGCAAACTTGCAAGCCAGAAGTCTACTACTCACAAAATGGGATTATCTATGCTTTTCACGGTGTGAATCAGCTCTGGTGTCCAGACAATGTTCCTTTTCTTCTTGAATATATGCTTATCATTCAACTTTGACAACCAATCGTACAACTCATTTGCATAGGTCACAAAAAATATCTCATGTAGGTCTGTGAAGATATGTTTCTATAGCCAGTCCTCTGTACTCAACTTAGGACTCTTTTTTTCTTTCTCAGCAAATTCTCTTTCCTTAGACTCAACCCACTGGTTAAGTTCTTCTTTAGTAGGATGCCAACAGAACATCATCTCTTCAATTTGTTCAAAACTGACAACGGAACCATTTGTTGGTCTTCTCTAGGCAGACCCAGGTTTACTGTATTGTACCAACAAAACCCCTAGCTCATTGGACCTTTCAGTGATAGAATGCAGAACGGCTTGAAGTCTCACCCGAAGTGATCCTAGATGGGGTGGCTGAAGAATCAAGTTTCCCCAACCAGGTTTTGTAGCATCCTAGGTCCTTCTAACTCTAATTAACCAACTAAACCTCTCAACAAGGGATGTTTCTCTCTTCCTAGCTAACTCTGCTATGGGACTGGCTCTTATCACATCGCAGCTTCTAGGATGATGCGCAAACTTTCTCTCCTGCTCGATTCTTAACCTGCGATATCTCACACCGTAACTCCTCCGACAGTGCGATATCGCCTTTCTACGCTGTGATATTTCCTACAGTAAGACTCAATACACTAATCAACTCTCAAGGTCCAGAGGCTTTCTCCATGGGTATAATAGCTCAGTTAACCTTCATTAGGATGTTAAACAACTTCACTTAAGCTTCTACAGTTTAACATGCTTAACACTAACTATGCTCAACTCGCTGAACTAAATATACAGAAGTCACTTAACACTATAATTGTTAGCTGTCATGAATTAAGCACTAATAAACTCATATACATAATACTCAACACATTTAACTCGCATTTAACCTTCTATGTTACTGTAAACTGAAGGATAGCATACATACATTCATTAACTGATAAGCAAAGTTCATGTAACAAATGACAGATAGGAAATAAGTAGATCACAATCACATGAAACAGTCGCACAACACACGGATGTACGTGGTTCACTTCCAGGGGGGAAGCTACGTCCATGGGAACTGTGTTTATATTATATCTTGAGAGAGTAACACAGTTCCGCTACAACCTCTTATGTAGCTTGAGATCTTCTGGGAAACTCCACGCACACAGCTGGGAGCCCTTCTCTTAGATATCTTCTCTTCCTATAATGCTTTCTTCTTCCAACATACCCTTCCTCTCTCTCTCAATCCATGCAGATTGTTACATTCATGCTCAAGGAGCCAGCCACTGGTTATAGTAAGATAACTACAGACTTAACGACAGAACCAGAGCTCGACTCTTCCTCAATGTCTTACAATACTGATGACAACTAGTAACAACCTAACCAACCAACTAACTGACTAATTGACTAACCTTTCATCTTACAAAATACATCCTTAAATAGGTGGCCCGAAGGTCTCACTGTGATACAACATTGTGGGCCTATCCCAGCAGTAACCCAAAACCCTAACTATGACAGTCGGCCTCTCTGTACTTTGGACTACCGCTTATTGGTCACACCACAGCTTTCTGCAGTCTTCCGCGATTTTCAGCACTGATCACAGGTATGGGCACTGCTTCCTCGGTTGCTCCCCTTCTGTCCTTTTTCTTTAATACCTCGGTCCGTTGCTCCTTTTCCATTTATGAGGGTAGTTGAGCCCTCCTGTCATTGCCACTGCCTTAAATGCAGTGGTTGAGCTCTCTTCTCAGCCACTTTAGGTACTCTTTCCTTTTGACTTCCTTGTTCTACCTGCCGCGATTTCCAGCCTGCAATCCACGTCGAGGAATGCACTACGGCGTCGTACCTTTATCGCATCACCAAAACTGTCTTTCCTCCAAAAATTGTCCATCTTCTACCAAAATTAGCATCTTTTCCTGTAGCTGTGGGGCCCTACCCCAACAATCATGCATTAACTACATTCATTAAACATAAATGAAAACACATTAACAATAATTCATGACACCCATGGTAGAGAAAATTCAGTAAAAATATAAAATTTATAATATTGCACGTTTATATATGCTACTCACTACATATAGAATTTGCATACCTCGACGACTTCTATTATATTCCAGCTTCCATAGGTGAGGTGTCATTCTTCGTGGTTTCTTTCCATTCTCTTCTTTACAAATGATTTTTTTTTCTAGGTAGTTCGATACCTATGGTTCCTAGGGAGGAAGTGTTTGTACTGATTAAACACCTCCTTTGCTAAAATTCTTGTACGCCGAGATTTTATCCTAGGCCCACATACTGGACATGCAATTTTTTCCATTGTTTGAATACCTGCAAGATATATTTATTAATGTTATAGCATCAAAAGATTATTAATTTTAAAAATTTTTATGATATTTACGTTAAAAACATATAATTTTAATGGCTTGCAACAAAAAGTTACATACCACAAAAATGTGTCAACCTGAGAGCGTCATGAATTATCCATGCAAGTATTCCATGGAACTAAAATTGTTTATTCCCTATCGGTCTGGAGATGTCATACATAGTAATTCCAACCCATAAATTCAATATCTCATCAATAAGAGGCTTAATATTTGCATTCATATATTTAACTTGGTACTTACCTAATTGATTATTCAACATACAATTCTATTTAGTTATGTGTCCCACTATATCAAATGTGTTCTCATGCAACAATTAAACAAAGAAATTAATGAAATAATATAATTACTTTCAAAAAAATACATGGCATAATCACTGCTAACATTGTGTGCTCTCTCTTTATCGACATCCAAGGAGGAAGGTTATTGTTTATGACAAAAACATGACACACTGAGTAAGTAGAACAAATCTCTCCAAATGGATTGAAACCATTAGCTGACAATGAAAGTATAACATTACGAGGTTCATCTTTAAAAATTGGCCATTTTTCTTCGTTGTTCATCAACACAAAAACATCTGCATGCATTCGAAGAACACTATATTCACTTATGTTCTTTGCATGGTAATCCATAAACTATTCTAGACATTGGCACCTGATAAGTCGTTGGAAAAGTGGATTTATGGGAATATAACGAAGAAATTTGCGAGGCACCTTTTTTGTTACTTGATCAGTTCGATATCTACTAATTTCACATTATGGGAATTTTTTTTCTGACGCATACTGTCCATAATATATAATATGATCATTAGGACATGCATCAATAGCCTGATACTCCATTCCCATTTCTTTCATAATCAAGACTACCTCTCGACATGTACGTGGTAAATTATTTGATGGTGGTAATATAAATTTACCCAACAATCTGCAACATTGACAAGAAAAAATGAAATGTAAACAATATAAGTCATGAATATTTCATATCCCTAATTTATTAATTAATTAACACTAAAAATAGAGGAAATTAGTCAACTTTACATACCTTAGGAGTTGTGTGAAGCAAGTGTTTGATAAACCATTCAAAAACTTCAATTTCACCAACAACAATATAGCAAATAGAATATTTGTTGTTTAGCCATCATAAAGAGGTTCTTGGTACTTCTTGAGTAGAGGAACATGATGAAAGGAGCAAATGATCTAAAGGAGAAAATGTGTCTTTGAGCAGTCTATTTATATCATCTTCTCCATTTGTATCAATAATGTCTCTTTGTCCATAGGATCATTAAGAACTCGATCTTTAATATTCTGATCTCCGTGTTCCTCACTTTTTAAAGTAGTATTTCTACTATTATGTGGAAAATTGCTCTCTCACGATCAACATTCAGGGGGAATTGTCTTTATATTTACAAACAATGTAATAACATTAGGGTATAATATAAAACACATATATTTAAAATGATAAAACATTTTGTGAATACATGATCAATACTATTACAATAGGTACATTATCTAATGAATAACGTCTAACCAAGGGCTGATATTCATACCCCCCTTCAGCATGCCCCTTCTCCTTACAATGTTTTTCAGTTGTTGTTCTTAAAATTCTTCTCGTTCTCAAACCTTTGTAATCACTACAAGGGAAATAACACTTTCCATCACCGTTCGCCTCCAATACTGCTTTAAACTTGTCATACC
>LPNX010706070.1:208962-227625 GCA_001517045.1 Pseudotsuga menziesii | reverse complement strand
TTTAATAGAAATATATATATATATATATATATATATATATATATATATATATATATATTAAAGGAGATAGAAAATTAAAGGAGATGACATGGAAAGTGAAAAATCTAATTGGTAAATATCCTTCCATATATATGGTCTTTAAAATCATGTATCTATCAAATTCTAAGTGACAAATCTATATTGAGGAGAAAATGAATAGTCGACTCACTTTATGTATGACCCTACACATTAAAGGAGACAAATAATTTAAAAATACTAACTTGGAAATCGAAGGAGATAAAAAATTCAATGTGTTAAACCAGTACTAGACTCTTGAAATCATAGAACAAACAATTAATAGAAAAATTGTTGCAACTATAGAAAACAATTTGTGTAAATATGTCTTAAGAACATGTATTTATAGATCAATGAGTGTCACGGTTCTGACGAAAATGCACAACGATCAAATTTAAAAAATAACAAAACGTCAAAGACTGTTCCTGTGATAACCATTGACGTTGCACGTGCTAAGTTTATCGTCGCTATAGCGATAAAATGTTACTTCCATCGCTATAGAGACGATTATCGAAGGCCAAAACATTTTTTTTTCAATATTCGTATCTGTTTATCCATGAAAATTTTGATTTTAACTTATTCGTGGAAATTTTGAGTCATATGTACTAGTGATACAAATTGAAAAGATTGTTTCCAAAATGTATTTTTCCAATTACAAAGGCTACAGGAGATCATATTTAACATCTATGTGTAAACAATTATAATACTAGGATAATTGAGCAAGACAAAACAATAATCATGAGCCACCTTTCGAGAGTTAATATATCATTCATTGCCCCACTTATGTAACAATAAGAGGCTTTATAATGACTCTATCATTAAGAGCTTTTGCAACCAAAATATTTGTATTTCCACCTTGTTCCCCCCATGTTTTACAAGGAATAAGAGAAAATACAAAATTTGTGTTGCAAAATATTTTTTTGAAGAGCATTAAATTGTTTTACATAGTAACAAATTACTAAATATATCCCTTTTGCCAAGAAATTTTTCATCACAAAACAAAATTATTCATACCTGTTTTTTTATGTAACAAGGATTTGCAGCTGTAATATCATCATAAACAAAAGAAATAGAAATAGAAACATCCTTACACAAATAAGTTATACAATTTTTTTTTGAAAAAAACTGAAAAAATAAAGAAATCGAAAAATATATACAATGTAAAATCATATCCTCCTCATCATCATGCACTACTAAAGTTACACATGTATACTTTTATGGGCTATATATATCCCATGGGATATATTATGGGGGTTACAAAAATTTAGTGGGTTATTTTCTTATATGGAAAGGGTTTTTTCAGCTAAAATATATTCCCCAATATTTATTAGAAAAAAAATCCGAAATGAATAGCCTCCATTATATTAATGAGGAAAATGAAAAAACTTGTTTTCTCCCTAGTAAAGTCTCCCTTGAATCTATCTTTCGCCCCCAATTTCTAGACAAAATATAGTGAAATCAAACTTTCACCCCCAATTTTCAGTAATGGAGGCTCCAAAGGGTTATTCTGCCCTCCATTTTCCTTGTAATTTAGGCATAAGGTTCCATTTTCCTGTATTTTTAGTCAATTTCATGTGATACCTTATTTCGACACTTGATTTCTAGTATTGGAGGGAAAATCAGGGGCTATTTTAATCTATATAAAGGATACAATGTTTCATGGTTCAACCACATCAGATTGCGCTTTCATGGTGAAGGTTTTGGTTTATGCAATTCCACTTTTTATTCTTATTTTTGTCTATATTTTCATCTTTGCATAACATTTCCATTGTTGAAATATCAAGTCTTCAAGGGGCATGTCGTACATACAATTTATCAGAGAATACAAACTCACATCACACTTTTCATCCAATAATTAACATGGTATGTTTTATCAAATTTTTTGGTATGTTTATGCTTTTTGAGGCCTGTTGAATTCTAGGGAACTCTTGATTTTTAGGGCTCATTCGATGTTATTAGGGTTTTATTCTATCCTAGGAGTATTGGTTCTGTGAAAGTGTTATAGAGCTCAAAAGACATGATTTATTTTATTCCTTATCATGTTTAAACTATCGAATGACATTTATATGTTGTTTTTGGATACTACTCCTGATGGAGAAATGCCACATGGTTTTTATATATTCAAACTGAATTTGACCTAGTTGTTTAAAATGTTATTAGGATCTTGCTATGCAATTATTATTGGATCTAAGGTGTTAATGAGAGTGTATATGTTCATATTTTATGTTTGTTATTGTTGATGTTTTGGACATCTGTAATATAAATGAATGAACATTCATTATAATGGCGGGGATACAGTGGAATGGTCATTATTTTCTCTTTCTTCTTCTAGGGTTGTCCAAATCCTATTGCTAGATTTTTTATTTGTGAGCTAATTTTGTTGAGTTCAGTACATGTTTTATGATTTTTTTTGTAAGGTTAATTCAATAATAAAATGGTTCTGGGTTATTTGTTTTGATGTATTGTAATTGCTATCATCATCCACAAACATATCTAGTTATGTATGATAAATATATGATTTAGTTAGAACATGATACTTCATTTCCATCATGATTGTATATAATATGTACAGGGCATGTTTGACTTGATATGTAGACATTATGATATTTGATATCTAGTTTTTTTCATTCGATGAGGGTGGAAATTTTTTTTTACCACATTTTGCATGCTTTCCAAAATTTCAAGGAAATGGATACAAACACCTCCTCAATTTATCTGAGAAAAAGTAATATTTACTAGAGTAGTTCTAATTATATGTGTGATGATGCATTAATGTGCTTTCTATTCTTGTTAGTGTATATTATTATTTCTAAAAACCATTGCAAGTTTCTAGCTAACTCTAAAAATTCTAAATCAAATGAAATAATTCATATCTTGATTGCCAACAAAAGAAAGGAAAAAGTGGAATTTGTATCTATATACAGATAAGCAGGTTATTTTTTTCTTAAAGGGTAGGTTAAAAATGAGAGATTTGGAAAATAATCTAATTGGGAATTCATATGCTATATCAAGGTTGTGGGTCTCAATAATACTCCACGTTGTAATAATGGTTTGTGGATGGAATAATCACTCCACAATGTAAAGTGTTTAATTCTATCAGTTTATTGGTATGTTAATATTTAGGAACCCACATGTCCATTGGACCACTAAGGGACAAGATAAAAAGTGGAGCCCCCACTTTCCCTTAATCTAGTTAGTGTAGTTTTGTTTCACCAACACCTCCAGTTGTGAGTGACCCAATACTGCTTTATAAATAAATCCCTCCTCTCCTCAATCATGAATTTGTTCATTTGAGGGTCTACAAGTTGATAGATTCAAGCTCTGGTATATTCTTATCTATTACACTACCTTAGTAATCTACAGAATCAAAAGATGAGTCTTCCTAGCAAAATATTCACCAAGGCATTACAATATTTTATAATTTGATGAAATATTTGCCAATTGTTTACAATATTTTATAATTCAGTGAAATATTTTCCAATATTTTACAATATCTTATAGTTTAGTGAAATATTTGTCAATATTCTACAAGATTCTGTAATATAATGAAAGATTAGCCAAACAATTATGTATACATATTATATTATTGATAAAATAGCCTTCAATTATTCCTATATATTATGGAGATTCACTCATTTATTATACATATAAATTTAGAGGGTGTTCTTAAAATCATCCCTGCTAAAGTACAAATAAAATTAGAACAAGCTACCACATTTAGTCCTTTAGTATTTAACATAAATCATCTTACCCACAATTGCATACACAACGTTTCCCTCTAGTTACAACAAAAAGAAAAAAAAACATGAAAAACATTGACGTCATTACAAAAAATAGGATTTCACCTTAGCTTCCAGAAAGTAAGGGAGTAACAGATGGAAATGCCAAATTCCTGAAAAAAGAAAGAGTGCAAGATAGTAGGGGTCACAAAAATTTGCAACTCTCCAATATTCTCTTCTAATTTTTAGTTACTAAGACCGATCATCACTCTGCACTTATTTGATACCCATGATTTCACCATGGTTGGGGGGATGAACATCAGCCACAGTGCTTATGAAACAAAGTTCCTAATGTGTACATAATATTGAAAAGTGAGCGTAAATTAAAAATATCAATCTACTTTACATTGAAGTGTAATAGAAAAGAGGAATATATTTCACAAATGATCCAATTCACTAAAGGAATTTGAAATCCATAGTAGTTATTGTATAATCCAATATCATATTTAATTTATTGCAGTATCTTGCATTGTATCTCTCCTTTAATATAGAGAAACACATCATTCTATAATATATACAAATACAAGTGGATGGGGAGTTATTCATTGGGGAGGAGAAAAATTTCACAAAAAACACATGAATACATACATCGAAAGAAAAAGTTGCAGTGTACCCTCTCTTGAAGATGAGAGCAGGTAAATTACAAAGATAGATGTATTAGGATTCAATTTTCACAGTTTTGAAGAAGAGAACGATAATAAGAATGGAAAAATCAGCCAAAAATTATTCCCTTCCAATATAATATTTCCATCCAAAATAAACTCTGATTGATTATTCTGATGCTATTATTAAGTGTGGCTTAGTAACTTACTAAATCTCACTATCACAAGTAGCAGCCATTTGATGTATTCAAACAAAGATATGCTCGTCGAGATCAAATCCTTAGGAGAGGAACGAGAGTTGAGAAAATAAATTCGATGCCAATGTAATGTCAATATTTCAAGTGATTCAAGAATTATCAATCACATGATTACTAAAAAGTGGATGGTTC
The DNA here is from genome assembly GCA_001517045.1 of Pseudotsuga menziesii. Classification (NCBI taxonomy): domain Eukaryota; kingdom Viridiplantae; phylum Streptophyta; class Pinopsida; order Pinales; family Pinaceae; genus Pseudotsuga; species Pseudotsuga menziesii. The sequence goes on along the minus strand of LPNX010706070.1, from coordinate 222,801 downwards.
ATAGATTTCTAAGTAACCTCTTCTTTTTTCAGAAACAAAACATAGAATATATCTGAGTAGCACAATGAAAGTAATTGTGATTGGCGATGATGTAGCTAAACAAGAGAAGAAATAAAACACATATAGGGCCAAAAAAATTTATTTTGTTCTAACTAGCATAAATCCCTGTCTTAACCCTAGATCTATTAAGCACTAAGATGGATCAAAAGGACCCAAGGGAAAATATTTTGGTACATGAAAGAACCAGGGTTAAGTTATAAACTTCGATATATGTCATTTTATTTATTTATATACTTTTATGGTTCTTTGTTTTTCTAATTTAATTTTTTACACCACCAATTATGTTTTTGACCTTAGAGACTTATGCCACCGCTTATATTTTTGACATTCTAGAATTAATATCAAATTTCATTCCATTTAAATTTAGATGCAAATTACACAAGAAAAAATCTCCTCTAACTGCGTTTTAGATTGCACCTTCATTCTCTTAGTGCAAACAATATTGTGAGGAGAAATTCCCAAATATTCTCCTTCAACAAGAATGGAAAAAGGACTATTTTATAGCCAAACTTCTAATCTTACTAGGATTGAGAATTCTTGACCAAACAACTCAGTAATTAATTTTTTTTTGTAGTAGAATACCCATCTCTGATAACAGTAGGGATGATTGAGAAATAAAGAAATGTAGTACTTGTAATATTTTAATATAATGGATTTTAATTCCAACCAAATTTTGCAAACCTATATAAAAAAATGCAAAACAAGTGCATTTAAAAAATTCAAACAAGTCAAAAATTTGGTATCTATAGACATCTTTCTAGAATCTATAACATAAAAATGACAAAGGTTGGTTAGTATTGTATACAATATGATGTTGCACTACTAAATCAAGGTGTCCATGCCCATATGGATATGATCATCTTTTCTAATACCCATACAAGTCGAACATTTGGTTTCTATAAACATATTGTGGAATCTATAACATCCAAATAAGAAATGTTGGTTAGGAGTGATAATATATTTTCCCTCCCAAGTGACCTACTTAATGTTGTGTATTCATAAAACCTAGTAATTCTATCCTAGGAGGGGTTAATTGTAAAAAAATAATGAATGTGCAACTTATTAGACTTAGGGTGCAAGTTTTTTATTTTAAATTATTGTCATGATGGTTTAATTAGATTTTATGCTAAGTAAATGTACTAGGTTACAAGGTGAGAGAATAAGGTCATGTGGACCATATGGTTGTCAACCAAAAGAAGAAACCTAGAGCAAATCAAGAAAGTCCAAAAATCTAGGAAATAATATAGAAGCATGCCAAAAATAGTCAGAAGAGAAAAACAAAGATAAAGTAGGAAAGTATTGAAAAGTTGTCAGGATAAAAAGAAGGAAACTATTGGAGGGCGCAGTTTCTAAAAAGATAAAGAAAATCCAACCTAAAAGCAGGAGGGCACAATTTCTAAAAGGGATAAAGGCGAGTCAGTCTAAAAGAATTAGGGCATAGTTTCCCAAAAGGGAGAAAAGGAATGCCATGGAAAAACCAATAAATCAAGAAATTTTATTCATTCATTCATGACTACACATTGGTCAAGGTCGCTTGAGCATGAATCCAACTTTCCTATAAAGGAATGAGAGCGCACCCCTCTTTGAAATTTTGCTCATTGTAATTTTGTCTTGAGATCTTTGATACTTAGTGGTTGAGTGATGTGCCTCAACAGAGCTTTGGGTGATGTGCCCTATTGCTAGGAAAATTCCACTTCTTACAGACAAGAGTTGTTCCTTTAGTCTAAATGGTTCATATCTAGAAAAAATGAGTTACAACAAAGATGGAAGACTTCCCCTAGAAGTTTTGGAGACTTGGAATGAGTCCCTTTGATATTGTGATGTAGTTGTTTCCTATGGTGATGTCTCTTCATGGATGTACCTGCACAATCACATGAAACAAGCAAACGAGATCAAAAGAACTAGAATATAATCCACAATTCTATGTCAGTGACTAAGGAATCCAACAGTAAAATACATTAGTACAATATAACATACTTTACGTGAAAGGAACCAACTTTGCATTAAGACGAAGAAGAAATATTACAACCTTCACCTTAGTGTTGTGATGCTCCTTCACATGCCAATTCCTTGTCCCCAAAAGCTCCAACTTTATCCTTCTATGCTCACCCTACTAATTTGGCTAGAACCTCAATGCAACAACATAACTTTTCTCTCTCTCAGCCATGGGGTATGATCCTGGTTTTATAGACCTTGGGAGGATAGGGATGGTTGATTAAATAGTGGGTGAGGTGGAAAGCAGATCTCGAAACGATGGATCTTGAGCCCAAGTGATCCTCAAGAGTAGGGATGAGGGTGCCGCGAAGTATTCCTTCAAGAATATTCATGGAATATTCTCTTTTTCACTTTTTACCTCGGGCACCACTTCTCCTCCACTATGACAGAGCGGTGACAAGGTAGAAACGTACTTTGAACTAGGGGAAAACGCGGTGGCACTGCCTATTATCAAGGGATAGTGATCATTACTGAAGAAGGTAATGCTTCTTGCCTTAATGGCAGAAGCGATGCTGGAAATTTATATGAAAGACTAAAGTCAGGGCCAGTATTTCAATTCACAACTTGGGATTCAGGGAGATAACTGATGTTTGGGACCTCATCACATGATGATGACAATATTTATGTGTAACATAATGCCCCCCAAAGCATGAGGATAGAGGGATATGATAGGAAAGAGATTTGAAAGAGAAACTTATCACTTCGAGGAAAGAATTCGCTTGATCAAAGATCATCATCAACTACGTATCTACAATACATCAATACATTTGACTCATGACCAAATGTATCCTCATCATGGCTGCAGACCAATACAAGGCATATCCATGAGAGAGATTAACAAGCATGGCTACTAGAATACAATGTAGATCCATGTGAGAGAGGACTCAAACTTGGGACATAGCTACCAGACATACACTATAGATCTATGTCAAATGGACACAAATTTGAGCACATCCATGACCATACAAATGTGGATCCATGCTAGGACTACTACAAATATACTACATCGCAACTTGGGGAAAGCAATGAGTGCTTTTAACAGATACCCAGGGTCTTCAACTCATCTTCCACAAAGTATGATTCTTTTTATGTGATTACAATGATTTGATGTTGAACATGGTAGAAACCATTTGATTATTAGTCAATTATGTGAACCATTAACAAGTGCAAGGGAGATCACCATTGATGTCAATGATTCCCAAGGTACCCTAGTACAATATCTTGAGTGTGAATAGATGATTTGATGTTGAACACTCAGCAAAGTCTATCGATCAAAGGTCAATGATGTGAACCTATGTCGAGAGTGAGAGAATCTGTCATTAAGGCATATAGACCTCAAGCTACTAAACTTGTTTCTAAGACTAATTCAAATGATGAGATGATGTCGACAAGAATAGTCTCATTGAAGGAGGGTCATGATGAATCCCACATCAATGACACAAAACTCGAAACAAAGTTCTGGAATGTTGTAGATGATGTAACCATAGGACTAACTCAAAAGGTACTGACACAAAGGTTGTTTTGATTACATAGGTAAACTTTCAACTTCCCTTTGAACATTGGGAGACACGACTAAATACTTGGCAGCATTGACTAAAATAGGAGGATACCAGGACATAATGCAGTGGCGAACAATGCATTCTTTGAAAGACTCCAAGGAGTGACATGACTCATGAAAGTGGATTGAATTGGAAGCAAGGTGAATACCCAATTGACTGAATGAAATGCAGACAAGTGCCATGTTCAAAGGTGACTACAAATGGCCATTTTATTTACAAAATGGATTATTTCACTTCCCTTAATTTTCCCATCATGATTGATGAGTGCCTCTTTTCATTTTTACGAGTTCAAAGAGGGTAACAAAAACTCGTTGTAGCTTATCCGAATACAAGTCCATTTTCATATATTTTGTGAAACTGAGAAAGGACGAGTTCCTCCCCAAAAGAGGGTCTCTCAGTGTTTAGTTTAACGAGTCCATTGAAATTTAACTCGGCTTTGTTCATGTTTAGAGAGTCTGAATGAAACCAGAAGAAGACTCCAATGGGACCTTTTTCGTATGATTTAGTCTCTAGGGACCGAAATAATACCCGAGAGAACTCTTCTAGTCATGATTGGCTGGACTGCTCCTTTTTCATAACTATTCAATCCGAACCGAAAAACGAATCAACTACCATCAGAAATACGACTCTTCAAGTACTTTACGAGAATGAAGAAGGCAAGTTCGCTTGACAATCTTTTCACATTTAGGGAGTCCTAAAAGAGTTTAAAGAAGACTCCATTAGGGTTTATTTTTGTGATGAATAGGTTTAACGAGCCTGAAAAGAAGCGAAAATGACTAGGAGCTTTGCTTCTAGGTTTAAAGAGCATGATCAAAGTATCGAAATGAATGCTTGATGACTTTTCTATTTTGCGGAAGTGTGAAAAATCCGAAAACAAACTTACCCATAGACAATACTATTCATTTATGTCCCTGCAAAAACTTTTAAAAGGCCATTAGTTCCCCAAAAAAATTTTAAAATTGACTTTTATAAACAATAGAAAGGGTATTTTAATGAAAATGATTTAAAAAAAATTAAAATAATATAAAAACCCTAAAAATATTTTATAAAAACCAAAGTAAATAGTAAAAACTAACTCATTTACCATTTACCAATTCTTGGAGAGCATTTGGGAGAAATTGTGTAGATCTTTAGTTGAAGAATATGGAGTTGTTTCTCATATTTTTTTCGAGCCGTCAGTTCCTGGTGAGAGATAGAAACCTTCTGTTCATTTCTATGGTTTCCATTTTTAAATTTCATGTATTTTTATTAAGTTTTGGGGATTTTAAGCCAATCCTAAACAATACATCCCGAGTAACGCTTCTAGATTTCATGGGAAGAGCGATGCCCGATAAGAACCGCCTTTTTTCAAGATTGCACAAGCAATGGCACCGCTCTATCATAAGGGGACAGGAGCAGTGTCAGCCGTAGTGCCCAAAATATGAATGGCCTAGCAAAAATAGAGGATTTTAAGTAGTTTCAAATATTGGATATGTGGCTAAATGCCTCATGGATTTTTTTTGACAGGTCATTCTGCTCGAAATGGTGATTTGAAAGGAGAGGCCACATGAATATGACAATGCCTATGCTATGAAAAATGTAGCTTGCATTGATTCTCTACGAGGCTATGGCCTCTTGAAATTTTTCCACGCTCCTAGTATGGTATCACACGTGCAATTACCGGAGAACATACTGCGGATGTGGAATCCAGAGAAGCAACATTTCAAGGTGGGGCCTCATATCCTTACCATAGAGGTGGAAGAGATATACTTTCTCACTGGTTTTTCTAGGTGTGAAGCACCTATTTCACTAACAGGCTCCCGAGGGGGAGATATTAAAACACAAGAGCTGATAGTTTGTTATTGCAATCTAGGAACCAAGATGTCGGGGAAGAAAATACCAATCAAATAAGTGAGGTATTTTCCACTTTGTATTGTTCTATTTACCATGCTAAGGGTAGCTGGGAGCTAAGGGGATCACCAAGCTTCCCAAGATCACATGATGTATTCCCTAGAGGCAATAGTGCCCATAGTATTCAACTAGGCTAAGGCACTATTACCCGTGTTCAAGGATCAGCTGACCAAGTGTCAATAAGGGGAACTAAAATAGTTCATCTAAGGTACCATTATGGCATGCTTCTTCTTTTAGAGGGTACCCCTCTTTAGACCCGAGGTGGTATTCACAGATTTGAGATCTAGAGACCCTCGCATGCTGTAGTGGGTGGAGATCATGGCTAGCATTGGAGGTGGTGGGTCCAAGGTCAAATACGGGGCTCATTTCTTTCAATGGCTAAATGACCAGATCATCATGATTAAGGACTATGCCTACGTAGGGACCAACTTTCGAGGGGATCTTGACCTTCCTCTACCAGTGGGAACTTAGTGGGGTGACATCAGTAAGAAGCAATATTCAAGATGTTGGTTATGTTTTTATATTTTTATGCTTTATGATTTTTATAGATGATGACAAGACCTAATGTTTCCATGTAGATGTTGGTGATGCATGGCTTGGTGGTTCATTCCCAATGGAAATGCAAGAAGGAGCTTGCTTTGTCCATAGAGGTGACGATGAGCTCACCGATATGGAGGAGAACCTACATCGATTGACTTTGGATATCCTGGATGTTGCGATAGATGACCTCCCTAGGAGGTTTTAGAGACATACTATGGGAGTGTCAGGCCGATTCAATCACTTGCTAAATAGGGTAGCAAGGGCCATTATGTGCTACCACGAGCACCATTAAGGTGGTCTACATGATGTATTACTGAAAGATAGCTAGATTTAGGATTTTTTGTATCATTTTGTATACCTGAAATCCAGAGTGCTTCAGATGGGGTCTCGTGACCATATTTTTGTAAAAACACTTTATATATATATATATATATATATACAGACTCATTTCCGGAGTTTATATGTGTTTCAAATGGAAAAATTGTATTTGCATGAGTTTCATGTGTCTTCTATAGTTTATTTTATTTTACAATGGACCATGTTTTATTTTTTTAAAGTTATGAATGGGAAATATACCAATATAGAATTTATTTTTCTAATGAATTAGCAATCGTATTATCAGACCTCGAGAATATATGCCTGTAAGTGATGAAATCGAATGACCTCTCTAACAGATGCACTCCTTGAAAGAGATGAAGAAGTGTAGGGTTTATGATGGTATAAATGTGGTTTAGATGACAAACCACTAGCTGAGAGTCCATAAATACTACCAAATCATGAATGTCCTGAGATGCAGCCTCAGTCAGTAAACCTATCACTGCTTGATACTCGACGATGTTGTTGGTAGATGAACCAAACAAACCGCTCCTGAACCGACTAATTCATGAGCTGGGGAATACAATACCCAAGACACTGAAGCAAGGTTCAAGGTATGATGGCATGCACCATCAGCGAAACCATAGAAATCCATTCAATCTACATAACCAAAACATGGTATAAATAGTATGGACATCAAACTCAAAACCATATTGAAAATGCCAAAACACACTGAAAGTCAAATATACATATATACAAGGTACCATACATAAATGTCTTAAGCATAGTACCTCATAGATTCAGGTACAACCCATTGCGAGGTTTCCTGAAGGGTATCTCATCATAGTCTACGAGCTCGTAAGCCCCTTTCTCTAATACCTTACTAATGACAAAGGGACTGTACCACATAGATTCAAAATTTCTCTTCCCTAGTTTATCATGTCTCTGATCATAAGTTAGGACTAGGTCACCTTCATTGAAAAAATGAGGTTGAACAGACTTTTCATACTGTGCCTTGACACATTTTTTGTGTGCCTCATTAGACAAGGAATCATCTCTTCTACTTTCATCAAGGTTGGTCAAGTACAAAAATCTCTCTTCCTCGATGGAAGTGTTTGAGAGAATTTCTACTACAAGTTTAAGTGACGAGATTTGACACTTTATAGGGAGGACAAATTCTAATCCATAGACCAACTGAAAGGGTGTGAAACTAGTTGTTGTTTTTACTGAATTCCTATAATCCCAAAGTGTAGAGAATAGAGTCAAGTGCTAGTTGGATTTGTGATATCCAACCATCCTACACAGCATGGTTTTCAAAACCTTGTTAATGGCCTCTACCTGATCATTAGCCTGCTGGTAATACAAAGTGGACTTTTCATGGAGAAAACCCAGCTTAGCGCTTAACTCATCCATCATCTAATTTCAGAAATGAGATCTGTGGTTAGTGACTATGGCTTGTAGGAATCCAAACCTAGCTATCACATGGTTGAATAAAAAGAGGGAGGAAGTATTACCATCCTCTGCATATGTAGGAATTTCCTCATCCCATTTTGTGAAGTAATCGATGGATACGATGATGTAACCATGCCCCCCAGCTGAGGTAGGATGACAATGCATAAAATCAATACCCCACTTGGAAAAGGTCCAACTACAATGATGGGATGTAAAGGAGGAGGGTGCGTGTGATTTTTTGGATAAAAGTGTTGACAGGGCGGGCATTTCTTAACTGCTTCATGAAAATATTTAAATAGAAAAGGCCAGAAATACCCAGCGCAAAGGATTTCCTGGGCTGTAGCCATCCCAAAAAGATGACCGCCACATGCTCCAGAGTGCCAGTCATTCAGAACCTGTTCATCCTCTTCATGTGTAAAGCATCATCAAAGGATGGAATCGATACCACGTTGGTACAATGTATCATTAAAAATGAGATATTACTTTGCGTGGTGACGGATATGACTATGATTGTCATGGGATATGGCGGGCTGAAATATCTCATTCTAGAGATAGATAATCAAATCTCCATACCATGGATCAGTTGTTCTTATCAAGAACAAAAATTCATCCTCGAATGAATCGTTGGGCTTAGTTTCCATCAAAGCATGGGGAAGGTCACACATCAAATCGGTGAAAACCAAGGATTTCTTCAAAGTAGTCTTGGCAAAATCAAGATCAAATTCCTATCTGATTACATCATCTAGGGGGCATGGTTAGAATATCTATCTTATTGGTGGGTAGAATCTCTATCTGATTGTAGCCGAAAAATCCATCCCTGAAAGAAAAGATAACACTCCCAACACAGTTATCGATGATCTGGTCGATGTGTGGAGTACGGAAATTGTCCTTAGGACAAGCCTTATTTAAGTCTCAAAAATTGATACAGATTCTAATAGTGCCCTGCTTCTTAGCCATGGGGATAGTATTAGATACCCATTCTATTAGGGGTACAAGATAAATAAACCCTTCCTTCAGAATTTTTTCCACTTCAACTTTAACAGCCATAGCATTCCTAGGATGGACTTGACGTAAATGTTTTTAGATAGGTTTTTCCATGGGATAGGTTCTAATCTCATGTACAACAATGGATGGATCAATCCCAGGAATTTCCTCACACATCTAGGAAAAATATCACATAATTCTTTGAAAAGGTCTCTATAACTTTCAGTTTCCTCTGCCGAGTAGTTTTGGCCTACATGAATGTGCTCAATAGTTCCGAGCTTAACTGATATGTCAATGGGGATTGTGTTAGTGATGTTGTAAATATTTCCTTTGGAATATGTGTCTTTCAACAATACAATCATTTTTGGATCGCTGGCAATATTAGTGCTAATAAGAGATATAAGGTCAAAATCTAACGAACTAGAATTGGGAAGAAAAGAAGATCGATGATGGTGATCATCCCATATGGGTTCATTTTTACTCATGATCTTGATGATGGACTCATCTGAAGGAAAAGTATATGAGAAAAATTCTAGAGTAGGGAGGGATGGTTTTAGTCAATAGGGAAGGTGGTAAGGATCCGAAGCCACTAGATGAAGATCATCATAATGGACATCAGAAGTAGATTGAAGAACATCATAAAGTGCTTCATAAGGTCCAAGAGTGGATGACTCAACAAATTCTTTGCTTTTAGGACTATAGTCAGTTGTGGAAATCATGTTCACAGTCACCACTTCCATACTAGGAGGGGCTAAGGGAAACACTCCCATAAGGGTTTAATCCTTCAGCATGCCTACCCCAATCGACCAATAGGGAGGAGGGGACTGACCCAGCATAAGGATGTTATTTGCAGTGGGAGTAGCAACATATGGTGAAAAAAAGTCAAGTTGATTGATAGTTACAGTATTCCCTAAATGAGGAAATTGGAGAGTTTCAAAGACTGTCAAAGCAATGGCATTCATAGTATAGAACCAGTTTCTCCCCAATAGAATATTATAATCCAATGGGGCATCAACTACTTCCACTTGAATGGAAATAGTCTTTCCCCCAAGCTCGACTGAAAGGGCAGGTAACAGACCATAAGGCTAGAAACCTCGTCCATCAAAATATTTTAAGGTCGTAGGTGAATTTGTAAGTTTAGGAGAACCGATGGAACTCTAGCAGGATATAGACAAAACCGAGGTTGAAGCTACCCCATCCAAAACGGTCCTATGGACCTTTATTCCAACTACTCTAGTTGTAGTTTGAAATGTGAGTTGGTGGGGTAATTTGGATTTATAGTTCTCCACATTGAAATGAATTAAGTTGATATTATCTGGGTCTAATGCCCCCAAAGCTGTTAACAGGTTTTTACGCTGCATCAGATAGCTTTGGAGTACCTCAAGGGTAGACATTGCACAAGGTGCCTAAGCCAAATCTTCAATGACATTGTAGAATTGTGCAACTCAGGCATTGGGATTAAAAACAACCCTTCTAAGGGTACTCTTAGGTGGTTGTAAAATCAAATCGATATTAGATTTCTCGATGGTGAGAGGGCCATTAGAAAAATATGGAGGAGAACTAGTGGATGGAACTTTCTTGGAAGAAGGGTTTTTTGTCCTTCTTCTCTATTGGTCTATCGTAAGACTAAATACGAGTACTTAAATTAATGGTTTCTAAGGATATCATTCTGATTTCTTCCATAGAATTAGAGGTCCCTTGATTAGTCATATGATTTATCAATTGTTGCTGAGATGGGAAGGGATTGGTAAGCACCATTGGTGTAGGGTTACTCTTCAAAAAGTTACTAATATCCTCACAACAAGGGAAATATTTCATGAAGTGATCACCACCATGTTGTACATGACAATACACCCTTGTAACCTAGGGTCCAGGGTTACCAACTTACTAATAGACTTGCAGAAAATCAACTTTTACAGAAAATGAAATGAGAATAGGAAGAGAGTTTGGCTTACCTGCTTTATGAGAGTTGATCCAAGCTTGGTATTCTCCCGCTTCAATCTTCTCCANAATTATTCAAGAAAAATCTCATATATATATATATATATATATATATATATATATATCAGAGGTTATATGAAATGCATATTAATAACATAATTGACATCATTCATTAACCAATATACATGAGAAAAGAACAATACAAAGATTGGAAGAAGAATTCTCTTTATTAACAAATAGTGAATAGGTGAGAATACAACCTAGCTTCTGACACAAGGACTCCTCAGCAACCGAGGACACTGAGTTCTTCTGCTCCAAGAATCTGAAGGTATACCACTAGCATAACTTTTATCTTCTAGAATTGATTGATTAGCCCCATCCCAAGGCCTCTATTTATACATTGGGAAATAAAGTGGTTTCAAAGGTTAGGATGGTTGAGACAGTCAGGATAATTATGGATTAAGGCCCAACTAATCTCATCTAATCACAATTTATATTTTTAAATTTTGAATTAAGGTACACACGAGTATTTATATAAGCAAGGCACGTGTGACATGCTTGTTTCTCAAAGGAAACTCGCGTGTTCAATGTACATGCGGGTTACAATGCCAGTGATTGCATATGACACACAAGTTGCAATGCAAATAAGAGAGTGTGCAACCCTGAACTTAGAATAAAAATATACCTGGCTGGTTGGAGATCATGCATCAATGGTCATGCACATCTATAGTGTTTTGGCCACTTCAATCCTACTTGCCCTTTTGTGTACCGACATAATGGATGTCAGTACTTGGACAGAGAAGTGCCATTTTGGTTGATAACACACCACACAACAAGTAGGGGTACTTGGCCTTTCTCTTTCCTTTATTATCATTCTCTGTGGCCATAGCATTGGGATTCTCCTATTGGTTTCTAGGTTTTTTATTTTTTCCTTTACCTTTATTCTTGTTACCAGGTGTCTGCGTGCTTTGGATAGAATTCACCTCGGTGGAAACTGTAGGAGTAGAAGGAGCAGCAGTAGAAGTACTTTGTTGCTTGGTAGGCTTAGCTACTTACAATGATTGGATTGAACCTACAACCCCGTCAACATGAGTTTCTGTAGGTGACTTGGCAGGGTCTGTGTTGGGATGAGGAGATTGAGGGATTAGGGCATACAGAGTTCTGGATTGGGAATATACCAAGTACATATATTGAGCGCGATTGATAGCCTGCTCTTTAGTAACAGCACCACACTTAGCCGCGTCTCGAGAAATGGGAGGCAACAAGGATTTCATGAACCAATCAACTAATAGTTGGTCTGTGATGGGAGTTTTAATGAGTCATATCCACCTCCTCCACTCGTGAATATGGTCCAATATATGTGTGGAAGTGTTTTGACAGAGTGAGGTCAAAAGTTCCATACCCGTTTCATAATGAATGGGTAGCTGAAAATGCGTGAGAAAAATGGTTTCCAATGTGCTAAATTCCAAAAAAGAATGTTGTGGAAGTTCAATGCACCATTTCACAGCTGTGCCGGTCAAAGTTCGTTGAAATAGTCTCAAACGAATAGAGTCATCAATCAAGGAGTTGGAAGAACACCACAGATGGAATGTCATGACATGATTTTTGGGATCATCTCTCTGCTTCCCATCAAACTTTGAAATTTCTGATGGTAACTTGACTGGAATAGCAGGCCATGAAGGGTTATGCTGAATGGGATCATTAATAATCTTGGACGGATCAGGAAAGTCCAAAGTTTCCAAGAACAGAAGTTATTGATTAGGTTTGACATACTGGTAGTATTGATAAGGCATATGCATACCAGTAGGACCATAAGTTGACTGATACACTAGCTGTTGGGTTGGTCGATAGGAAGATGAGCCTCCCAAAGGGGGCGGACCTATACGGGGAGGAAGAATTGAAGGTAGTGGGCCTCCAGGTGGTGGTGGTCCCCTAGAAGGTGGACCTCCAAGTGATAGACCTCCTGAAGGTATTCCTCCTGGTGGTGGTCCTCTCGAGGGTGGACCCCTAGGTGGTGGGTCTTCAGGTGGTGGTCCTCTTGATGGTGGTCCTCTGAGTGGTGATCATCTGTAAGGTGGAACTCATCCAGGTGGGCCTCTGTGAGGTGGGCCTCTGCCGGGTGGACCTCCACCTGGTGGTCCTCCAAAGGGTGGGCCACCATAAGGTGGCCCTCCACAACCTCTGAAAATATTTATAGGCATTCCTCCCATTATTGGAATGTAGGACCAATGAGGTTTCCCCCATGGCATGAACATGTTTCCAAGGTAAGGGATTCCAGGATACATAGTTCCTGTAGATGTAGGTTAATAGTTCATATTTCCTACAGGTAGTTGATTCCCTGGGTAACCATAACCCTAAGAAGGTTGGTTGAATATAGGTCGTGCCCTTGAGGGTTGGCCTGAACTTGACGGAGGGTTTACCATATTGGTGTTCGTGGGAGTAACAACCACTATGGGTTGTCCTACAACAAAGTTCTATCTTGAACTAGTATAAAATCCACTAACTCATGGCGTAACTTGTGTCAGGGGTCTCCCCTCGGCATCGAAATATACTGATACCATTTGAGCTTAAGGTTACCCCCTAGCTATAGAGGGTATGGGAGGGCTAGAAACATACCTAGGATATGAAACTATAGGAGTAGGGTTGGAGGTTTGGCCTGGATTATGAGGAGTCAAACCACGAACCAGGAGATCGTCAATAGGATCCAAAGACACAGAAAGTGAACGATATCCAGAAATCCATGAATACAACAGATGGGGTAAAATATCCGACATAGGTTCTTTGTGAGGTAGAGGTGAGGCAACAATTCTTTCCATTCCCTCTTGAAAATTGCGGGAGTGACCAAGGGATGCTTGGATCCTTCTATACTCATCCTCACTTGGTGGAGGGTTATCAAAAGAAGGTCTAGTAACCCCAAATTTGGAAAGTGCTTGACCCATAGAATTTCTCCAAAAAGGAGCATTAGGGCCATATTCTGTTTCAATAGGACTATCAACACGACCTTCCATCAGGGAATGAAAGAAAGTGTCAGTCGTAGGAGGCTATTGGACCAAGGAATTAATGTAAGTAGTGAATTGTTCTCCACTTTCCACAACTAGGCTTC
>LPNX010706070.1:147927-208737 GCA_001517045.1 Pseudotsuga menziesii | reverse complement strand
TCCAGATATACCCGAGAGTACTTGGAGTATGTCCAAAACAAAGCCTATATGGCTACCCGCAAGGAATATGTGGGCTGAAATGGAGTCTTTGGGGCTGTGTTCATAATGCACCCATTAGGGTGTGATAGAGATCAGTGCCCCGAGGTCACTTTTCAGTAGGTTCCCGCTTCCTTTGGGTATTTTGCCACCGTAAAGGTTTGATCGAGGTGTTGGATTTTCATCTGATGGTTTGTTAATTGGGGAAGGTGAGTCCTAATTATGCTAGTCACCCAAGTGATTTTGATACAGATTGACTGATCGGACGAGCCGCAGCCAAGTGTAGAGCATACACACTGGAGTCTTGTAAATTTTAATAAGTTTTAAAAGATGTGTTCTTGCTTAAAAGAAAAGCCTCCAAGAACCTCTTTCGATCCAAGTGGATCTCAATCGGGGAATCAAGGAGGGGTTAATTTTAAAATGCTGATAAACAAAAGATGAGAAAATAACACAACTACGCAAATGCGGTTTTCTGATTAATCCTACCACGAATCTCTTTCCCCTTGCGGGTCACTCAGGAAATCGTGGGGTAATTATTATGATTACTTTTGAAAATAAGATATGGAATATGTGATTAAAAACAAAATCAAATATACTACCCTACTAATCAGATAAATTCTAGTAAAAGGAAATAAGCAGAAAAAGACAAAAAAGGCACCGGCGCGAATCCCCCCAGGGGGGATGGGGAATGGGCTCGAAAGAGCCTATTCAAAGGATGATTTTATTATAGAGGTTAAAATATCAAAGCACTGATAAAACAGAGATTTCTTGGTCCTTATACAGGCTGAACCCAAGATATTACAGTTTATGCAAAACAATTACAAATTATGTGACGAAAGAGAGCCCCCTGGGGGGATTTGAGCGCTCCAAAATCCACTTTGGACAGCAGCTTATTTTATTCTCTGTAATACCTGATAAATTACAGTGAATGAATTAGAATAAAAAATGCCCCAAAGCACTTTAAGAGTGCCTTTGGGTCAGCCTACTTTATCTCAAAAAATTAATGAAATTGAACTAGTTAAACCGACGAAAATGGAACCAAGGAAAGCAAGATTTACTTGGGATCTTGGCCTGCTGTTTGTGCAGCCAATTAACAGCACTGATATTTCAGAATATTGAAATTATTGAACAGAAAATGAAACTACCTTAACATCAAGCTATGAATTTTTCAATAAACTACTTGCGAAACTAAGGCAATTTTAGCTAGATCTCTTGAAATTGAACTTTATGTGCACAATGAAACTAAGATATAGAAAATTGAAGGGATCTTGATAATTATATCTATGTATGCTTTTATTTATGAGATAGATCATATTTAAAAAGAGACCTTAAAGTAACCAGTTTGAAGGAAGGTTTAATAATTTTAAAGGAGAGAAAGGGGAAGAAAGGTGCTTGTTGTTGAAGCAGATCTACAGAGGGACCTTGGTAGAGAAGCACCGAGGGGCATGATATTAGAAATCTCTGCTGGAAATCAATGGAATCAAACCTGAACCATCGATCTTCTAGCTACGGCAAACCTGTAAGCTACAACACAATTCCTGCATACAGAACTATCAGATCTGAAGATACATATGAGAAAGGGATGATACAGTATGCAAATAACCTTATTTAACATACAGGTATTAACTCATTCAAACATATGCAGCTTATAGAAAGTAAGTAAGCTTACTTACAATGATCTATCCTTATGATTTAAGAAACCATTCAGGCAAACAATAATTAAGTGCAAAAAACTGGAAAAATAGCAGTTTCACCTCGATTGCAGCAAGACAATGACAATCCACACATGAAAGATACTCCACAATTGAGCCTCCAAAGCTTTTCTTTATTCAACAAAATAAGATCAGTACACAGTTTACAATGGCAATCCCTTCAGTCCAGATCTAACTAGCTTGGAAGAGGAGGTTGTGCCTTGATTTATACAATTTGCAGGCCATCTAGCCCAGGGGGGGTGCAATTCCTCATGGAATCAAGTGAAATCCTCTGATGGATAGTTCATCAATGCAGAACTGAGGCTGAACTGAGCCTACTTGTCAACCGGGGGCCTGATCTGGCTGACACATCAACCCATACACTGACACATTGGCCCAAACACTGAAGAATCCACCAAAAATCATCCAGTTGAGCCAAAAAAGTGTTGAGGAGAGAGGGAGGGAAAAATTCCCCATAAAGACCACTGTAGATCAACTCTGGATCTGATTTGATCCCCTCCTTCAGTCAAGGATTTCTCAGATCCAGTCAATCTGCTCCAGATCTGATTGATTTCAGTCAAATCGGTTGAGAATCCATTGATTTATTTGATTTTGGATTTGCTCCATTATTCATCAATTTATTAATTAAAATAATCAATAATTGATTTTTGGGGCTTTCTGACCTGAGTGATGGAAGATCACTCAAAACTTAGGAAAAAGTGGGTCCATGGGTTTACATGGTGCTCTTAGCTTTAAAATGAGCACCTACATGACTGAAACTGATTATTTGGCCCACTTTTATTACAGACTCAATTTTTCCAATTAAACTATTAGAAAATAGCCTAAGTTTTGGAAAAATTAAAATTTAATAAAAAACCCTGAAAAAACTGAAAATTGAAAAATTGAAAAACACCTAGGGGGACTTAGACATGTTCATATGACTCAAAAATGATGTCTATCATGCTTACACATTGACACATAGACTCTAATAACCTTAATAGGCACAAATGCCAAGTCGGCCACCCCAACTTTGGAGGTATGGAGTGAAAAACTCAGAAATTATCAGTCGTTTATTCAACAACCAATAATAACCAAGGGAAAAAACACCATGGGCTGATCGGATTGAAAAATGAAGTCTAAGAGACCGAATATTTTACAGACACTATCATGCTAGAACATTTATTACAATTCCCCCATGGGGTATGAACATGTGATATGATACAATAAAGCTTCCCGGAAGCAA
Source organism: Pseudotsuga menziesii (assembly GCA_001517045.1). Classification (NCBI taxonomy): domain Eukaryota; kingdom Viridiplantae; phylum Streptophyta; class Pinopsida; order Pinales; family Pinaceae; genus Pseudotsuga; species Pseudotsuga menziesii. The sequence goes on along the minus strand of LPNX010706070.1, from coordinate 205,767 downwards.
GACTGAAGGTTCTCTGAAGTCCGAACAAGTTATCCCTGTCCGGTTCACCAGGCTCACTTGATAGAAAACCACTAAGTGCAACTTAGGTGGTAACAACTTCCTTCCATATGGGAGTCAATTGTAGCACCTTGATATGTGGATTCCATTGGGATCTCCCCTGTGACAGGAGGAAAGTCGGGTGGTAAGCCTTGGTTTCTTTTGGATCATCTCAACTGAAACTTAGCCATATTGTAAGGTCACTAAAACCTAACCTAGGGTTTCAAAACTAGAAAAATCACACAAAAATTCTCCTACACAAAATACAGGCCATAAGCAGACTTAAGTGACAAGAGGGGCTGATACAAGCTAGTTCCTCACTAGGATTGTCAAGTTTTTTCAACTGTCTATATATCACAGGGTCCAATAGTAAAACACGGCAAGGAGGATCAACCGTCCCTCACATAAATACCTGAATACATGGACGACATGTGCATAGTAATCTCCCTGAGTGATGTTCTCAGTGTATTGTGCCAACAAGACGACCAAAAGGGATTTTCTCAGATGGTTTCAGGAATCCTAGAAGGACCTCCCGATATACACAAGGTACGTGGGAGTTCAAATCCGTAGTAGTGATGTTTAATGCACAATTGTTCACAAGAGGACTTCCAATATACAATCGAGTACATGACGTACCTTTTGATATACCTCAAGGGTATGTGAAAGGCCGTTCTATATACCGATGGTACGTGGAAGAACCGTGCAGGTCCCGGGTTGCAGTGCAGGAAATAAATGACAAATCCTACGTTTGATGACGCCGGAACACATCTCTAACCTGTCACTCAATTTACTAATATTTTTAACCTATATCTATCATTAATTTTAAGTTGAAGGGTTAGGTGAATGCATGGTTTGATGACAGAAAAAGTAAAACCATGCAATTATGATATGCAAAGTTTTTCACTTTACCATTCAAAGTGTGCCCTACTTATGGGAAGGAGAGAGTGTTTTCTTTTTAAATTTAATCTCAAAACCAAACCTTTCCCAAACAGTCTAACTAAAAAAATATTTTCGAGAATACAAACAAGAAACACAATTCTAATATGATCTTTGAAAGCAAGCAAATGAGGCAAGATCTCTTTTCCTAAAAAGAAAGACAATAATACTCAAACAAACACTAAGTATTTTTTTCAATTTTCTTCAAAAAATGGAAAGATCTAACTCAAAACTGTGATATATTTTTTCTTTTGACGAGACAAGAGTGTAAAAAGAAAGAAGAATGTGGAGATCTGAAAGCTTATGAGGCTAGACATGAATCCAATAATTCGTCTTTAATCAAAATTAGAATTAAATCTCAACAAAAAAAATTCTTTTAAAAGCAGAAAGAATTCTTTCGTAAAATTAACGAAGGATGAAAGCAAAAAAAAGAAAGCAAGTCTTCCTTTTTAGTTTTATCAAGGAGTAAAAAGAGATCTAACTGAACTAAACTTCCAAGCACTCCTTTAAAAAATGAAAACCAAACATACAAGCAATCAAATTGATGAGTGTAACCTAGATTTTTGAATTCAACAAAGAAAGCATTTACCACATCCAGACTTTGAATCTAACTACTGAGATATCTGAGAAGAAGCCCAAACACACACAAAACAGAAAGCAAAAATCTCAAAGCTTTGAAATGAAAAGCATGTAGAAGTCCTACCTGGCACTGCTTGAGAAGAGTTAGTGATAGAGCGATTCTAGCTCCACACCACTTCTTGTCCACCATGACAGAGCGGTGGCACTGCTTATTGAGTATTGTGCACAGGCGGTGGCACTGTTGAATGTCCATTGTGCATAGGCAGTGCTTCTTGTAAGTGTCAAAACAAAACAATGGTGAAAAAGAGAAAGTAAGTTATTGTAAAACTGGCATCAAATCATGAATTTGACATGAATATGAAGTACAAAAATCAAGAATGACTCAGATCTAAGTAGATCTAGTTATACTGAACCAAGATCTCACAAGATAATCTAGTATATATGATCAATGAAAGATTGGAGCTTGGATTTCAGACAAGAGTTTGAATACCAAGTAAGATCAGATGTACATAAAGCTCTTCCGCAATGGAGTCGCCAAATTTGTTGCTAGGAAAAATGCACCTCTTGAAGACAAGATTTGTTCCTCTAGTCTGAATGGTTTATATCTAGAACAAATGAGTTACAACAGAGATGGAATACTTCCCCTAGAATTTGTGAAGATATGGAATGATTCCCTTTGATAGTGTGATGTAGTTGTTTCCTATGTTGATGGATCTTCATGGACATACCTGCACAATCACAGGAAACAAGCAAACGATATCAAAAGAACCGGAATATAATCCACAATTCTATGTCAGTGACTAAGGAATCCAACAGTAAAATACATGATTACAACAGAACATACTTTACGGGAAAGGAACCAACTTTGCATTAAAGATGAAGAAGAAAGCTTACAACCTTCGCCTTAGTGGTGTGATGCTCCTTCACATGCCAATGCCTTGTCCCCAAAAGCTCGAACTTGAGCCTTCTATGCTCACCCTATTGATTTGGCTAGAACCTCAATGCAACAACATAACTTTGCTCTCTCTCAACCATGGGGTATGAGCCTAGTTTTATAGGCCTTGGGAGGATAGGGATGGTTGAGTAAATGGTGGGTGAGGTGGAAGGGAGATCCCAAAAGGATGGATCTCGAGCCCAAGTCATCCTCAGGAATAGGCATGATGGTGCCATGAAGTCTTCCTTCGAGAAGCTTTGTGGAATCTTCTCTTTTTCACTTTTTACCTTAAGCACCGCTTCTCCTCCACTATGACAGAGCGGTGATAGGGTAGAACCACACTTTGAAAAAGGGGAAAAAGCAGTGGCACTTCCTACTATCAAGAGATAGTGAGCATTACTAAAGAATGTAATGCTTCTTTCCTTAAGGGAAGAAGCGACGCTGGACTTATATATGCAAGACTGAAGTCAAGGCCAGTATTTCACTTCACAACTTTAGATTGAGGACAATAACTGATGTTTGGGACCTCATCACATGATGATGACGAGATTTATGTGTAACATGACCCTTAGAAGTTATGTTACTTCCTTGTTCATGAATCTGGTGTAGCCATAAATGGAGTATTTTTGTAGGTATTAAAGTCATCTTCCAATTAATTTTAATCTCCTTGCAGATCTAGGAAGTCTCACATTCAAATCTTGAAGATATTTCTAGTATTATCTTCTCTTCTGAGTGCTGGAGTTTGATTCATGAGTGGGAATTAGTGGATTTTAGACATTAATGAAAGTATTCCAGCTGGACCTATCATATCCTGAAGTTACCCATTTATTGAATACATCTGAGGGTTCGAATCTACAAGTTCTTCAGTAATTGTGGATTCCCAATGCATTGTATGGATGTATCTTGCTAAAGAAATCTATGTAAGCCATTCCTGAGAGTTATTTTGAATTCTTGTTGCTTATTTATGTAAATAATAATATATACAAATTTTATGGCAATCCAAATCAAAATGAATGATTTTCACATAAATTAATTTGACCTTGTCTAGATTTGCACCTAGTTTTGACTAGTAAGCATCTGGAGTTCCCTTAGTTATTTTGTTTACAGAGGGCCTGGTCGAGCCACTTAAAGGTCTGGTTAAATCTCATCAGCCTGATACACTATAGGATGCCATGGACAACTCCTGATACATTCAAGATGTTATCCAAAAATCCATATTCCCACCAAAGAGTAATTTTCCCTCTAGGTTTCAAGGATAAGAGAACTTTTCAAAAGGGTCCTGTTGCTACCTTTCACACACTTGGGTCACATGGCAGAAATCTTCAAGCCACTCAGTGTGTCCTTAGGGGCAAGTCTCAAGTCAAGGCTGTCACCTTGTTCTTGACTCCTCCGTTTAGGCTCAACTCCTAACAAAGCCAAGGGGGGTAGACCCTATTAAGTTACTAAGGCTAAATTACTTAGTACGGTGATGTTAAATTGAATGAGTTACTTAGGAATTTGGAATTTAACCATAAACAATCAAAGATGACAAGATACAAAAATGAGCGCACAAAAGCACAATGCTGAGACACAATATATATATATAGCAAGAAAATAACCAGTGCCTTAAAATGGAGTCAAAATAAAATCAATGTACATGCATGTGCTTGGAGTGAATGTTTTGCAATTGCCTCTTGGTATGTTTTAAGTTAATGTGAAATATGAGTTGATTAAAATTAGGTGAAGGGGTGGACTCCAGATATACCCGAGAGTACTTGGAGTATGTCCAAAACTAAACCTTCACGGCTACCCACAAGGAATATGTGGGCTGAATGGATTCTCTAGGGCTATTGTTCATAATGCACCCATTAGGGTGTGACAGAGATCGGTTCCCTGAGGTCACTTTTCAGAAGTTCCCACTTCCTTTGGGTATTTTGCCACCGTAATGGTTTGATCTAGGTGTTGGATTTTCACCTGATGGTTTGTCAATTTGGGAGAGTGAATCCTAACTATACTAGTCACTTAAATACCTTTGATACAGCTTGACTGATTGGATGAACTGTATCCAAGTGTAGATCATACACACCAGATTCTTGTCAATTTTAGTAAATTTTGAGATGGATGTTCTTGTTAAAAAATAAAACCCTCCAGGAACCTCTTTTGGTCCAAGTGGACCTCAATCGAGGAATCAAGGAGGGTTTGATTTTATTATGGTTACTGAAACAAATGATGATAGCAAATGAAACATAAAAATATGAGAAAACCACACTTTTCTAATTAGACTACCACGAACCTTTCTTCACCTTTCGGCTCAAAAGGAGGCTCATGGGGTAAGTATTAAAGTTACTTTGAAACCAATAGAAACGGAATATGGAATTGATTTTAAATCAAAGTATACTACCCTGCATATTAATACTATGCTAGATTGAAAAAAGACGAATGAAAGCAAAAAATCACACGGATGCAAACCCCCCTAGGGGGGATGGGGAATGGGCTCGAAAGAGCCTATTCAAAAATTATTTTTATTACCAGCGGTTACAATATCATAAAACTGATATGATGCCTCTTTATTCTTATATAGAATGAAATCAAGAGCTTACAAAGTGCAAAAATTAAAGATTTCAGTCAAAAAGGGAGACCCCTGGGGGGATTCAGAGGCCCAAAAGTCACTTTTGAGCAGAAGATCCTCCTTTTTTCTGTTATTCCTGATAATAAAAAAAGAAATATTATTAGAATGAAGGATGACCAAAATCACTCTGAAAGTACCTTTGGGTCAGCTTACTTTTAACCAAAAAATGTTAAGTAAAAACTAGTTAAAAAAGGTAAAAAAGGAACCAAGGAAAGCAAGCTTTCCTTGGGATATTGGCTTGCCTTTTAGGCACCCAATATTATGTGCACTTATTTCTAGATTTATATTTTATAATAGACAACATAAATCTAATGGATGCAAGCTACAAATTTTCTTTAAAATTCCATGCAAAAAGGACGATTTCCCTAAAGCTAGATCTAGAATGCTTATGAAACCATTTAAGAGAAAGATATAGATTATGGGCTTTGAGAAGATATATCTATGTTAAATTTACTTTTAATATGATAGATCTAAACAATATCAAAGCTATGAACAAAGTAACCAGGTAAAAGAGTTGATTTTGAGGAAGGAAGAGGAGGAGAGAAATGCTGGTAGCCTTGAAGATCCACAGTGGAGATTTCAGGTGGAATGTCAAGGGACTATGCCTTTGGAAGGTTTTGGAGAGAGTGAAGAAGAAAACTAGATCAGCATCCTCTCCAATCTAGGAACCTGTAGCTCAGCTGAAATAAAAAAACTTGCCGAAAAACTTGTGAGATCCGATTAGTACATACACAGAGATTCAGAATAACATGCATATAATATTATGGAACATGTTGAATCTAGATCTCTAAACATGCATCAAAGGAAAGAGATGGACAATAAACTTATTGAAAACCACCTTTCCTATCAAGATTATAATAAGCTTATTATCAATCTTAGCAACGAATCCACAAGCAATTAGCAAATTATGAACACAACTACAGGTTATCTCAGTAAAAAATGGCAATGATCATCCACACATACAATGGCACAACACCGTCTTGCCTCCAAAGCTTCTCTTTATTTCAAATGAAAAATAACAATAGTACAATAGTAGCAGCACCTCAATCCCAGTTCTAACTAGCTTGGGAGAGGAGGCTTATGCTTGGATATATACAAAAACTAGGAGATCCAGCCCAGGGGGGCACAAATACCAAGGAGATAGACCAAATCAGCTGATGGAGAGTCAATCAATGCAGATCTGAAGCTGAACTGAGCCAGATCTGAGTCTCACTGAGTGCAATTGTCAATCAGAGAGCTGATCTGACTGACACCTCAACCTGTTGATTGAAGCATCCACCAAAACTCATCCAGATGAGCCAAAATGTGTGGAGGAGAGAGGGAGGGTGAAATTCCACATAAAGGATGTTGAAGATCAACTCTGGATCTGATTAGATCACCTCCTTCAGTCAAGGATTTGTTAGATCTAGTTAATCTGGTTCAGATCTGACTGATTTCAATCAAATCGGCTGAGAATCCATTGATCTATGATTCTGGATTTGCTCCATTATTCATCAATTTATTAATTAAAATAATCAATAATTGATTTTTGGGGCTTTCTAACCTGAGTGATGGAAAATCACTCAAAACTAGGAAATAGTGGGTCCATGGGTTTACATGGTGCTCTTAGCTTGAAAATGAGCACCTACATGACTGAAACTGATTATTTGGCCCACTTTTAATACAAAATCAATTTTTCCAAATAAACAATTAAAAAATAGCCTAATTTTTGGAAAAATTAAATTTTAATAAAAACACTGAAAAAAATTAAAAAAATAAAAAAGTTGAAAAAAACCTATGGGGACTTAGACATGTTCATATGACTCGACCATGATTCCTAGCATGTTTATACATTGACACATAGACTCTAATAACCTCAATAGGCCTAAATGCCAAGCCTACCACCCCAACTTTGGAGGTATGGAGTGAAAAACTCAGAAATTATTAGTCGTTTATTCAACAACCAATAATAACCAAGGGAAAAAACACCTCGGGCTGATCGGATTGACAAATAAAGTCTAAGAGACCTAGTCTTTTACAGACACTATCATGCTAGAACATTTATTACAATTTCCACATGGGGTATGAACATGTGATATAGTACAACAAGCACTTCCCAGAAGTACTTCCAAAGGTCTTATGAAGTCCGGACAATAAATCTTTGTCCAGTTCACCAGGCTCACTTGATAAAAAACCACTAAGTATAACTTAGGTAGTAACATGTCCAAGTGGAAATTTCAATAGGGATAACTTCTCTAAATATCATGATGAATTGAGGAGAAATAGTTTGTGCTTCTCATGCCAAGAGCCATGCTTTTCCGGACACAAAATTTCTAAGGGAAAAGAACACTATATTGAATTTTTTTTCTGAGAGTGAATATGAAGGAGAGAATGGGGACCAACCAACATATGCAGAGGAAAATTTTGAATCAACTAATGAGAAGCAGACACCAAAAATGAATTCTTGGAAGATTGATGTTTAGTCTAGGTACCAAAATTTGATACTCTTAGGTTCAAAGGAGTAGTACACGGACAGAGATATATTATTTTGGTGGATGGAGGAGCCACACATAAGTTTTTTGATACTATAATGGTGGATAAATGGATGTTTCTCACTCAATCCTTTGATAGATTCATTGTCATAACCCCTAGGAATTATTCCATGGATTGCAAAAAATGGATTCTAAAATTGCAAGTGACCATTGGGGACTATCTAGTGACAGATAATTTTTATGTGGTGGATGTGGCTAACATGAACATAGTGTTGGGTTTCCAATGGTTATTTTTCAATTGGTGAACATTATGTGAACAACCAAGTTTTGTAAATGAAGTTCAAAAAATCGGATGGAAAACTAATTGTTTTGAAAGGTATGAATGCCTACCCAAATCAAGTGGTATCTTCCCATAGTATGAGATATATATTAATACATGAGGAAATAGAGTGGGATTATAAATGTTTCATTGCTACCCAAGGATCATCCATAGACATTTCGCAACATCCAGAGTACATCAAGGAATTGCTCAAAATATGAGAAAATATTTTGAGGAGTTGAGCATGAGATAGAGTTGGAGGTAGCGACACTTCCTATCATGATTAAACCCTACAAGAACCCAGAAAGACTCAAAGATGAAATTGAGAGGACCATAAAGGAACTCTTGGAATTATGGCTAATTAGACCAAGTACCAGTCCTTTTGCTTCCTCAATAGTTTTAGTGAAGAAGAAAGATGGAACATTGAGGATGTGCATAGATTACAAAGAGTTGAATAAGAGAACCATTAAGGATAGGTATCTCATCCCCAGAATTAATGATTTGCATGGGGACAAATTTTTCTCCAATATTGATCTTCATTCTGGATATCATTAGATCCGAATGAGGGAAGAATACATATAGAAGACAGCCTTCTATTGTCATTATGGCCATTTTGAATTCTTAGTCATGCCCTTTGTATTGACTAATGTACCTACAACATTTCAATATTGCATGAACATGGTATTCAGAGACCATATATGTAAGTATGTGTTAGTATTTTTTGATGATATTTTTCGTTTATACTAAAACTTGGAAAGAACATCTACAACATTTAGAAGTCATACTAACTATTCTTGCAAACCAATCCTTGTATGCAAATTTGTCCAAATTGGAGTTTGGAGTGATTGAGTTGTTGTATCTTTTCCATGCTATTGGAAAAGAGGGGGTGAATTTCCAAACGGAGAATATCCAAACTATCATCAACTGGTGAAGCCCCAATAATGTCACAGAACTAAGAGGATTCCATGGAATATGTAGTTAGTATCAGAAGTTTGTCAAGGGATTTTTTAAACTGGAAGTTCCCTTTATTGATATTACCAAGAAAGAAGCATTCTATTGGTCATAGGAAGTTGAAAAGTTTTTTAAAAGTATGAAAACAATTATGAGCAGTTTCCCATTTCTTTCTCTACTTGACTTCACTTGACCATTTGTGCTTGAGTGTGATGACTCTAGGGAGGGCATTGGAGCAGTACTCATGCAAAACAAGAACCCAATTTCCTTTGAGAGAAGAAATTTGCAACCCCATGAAAGCCATTATTCCATCTATTATAAAGAGATGTTGACCATAATGCATTCCTTAGCCAAATTTTGATAGTTCCTAGTGGGTAGTAAGTTTGTGGTCAAAACTAATCACAACAACTTAAAACATTTATTAACCCAAAAGGAGCTTAATGACATACAACAAAAGTGGGTGAGTAAAGTTCAAGCTTATGAATTTGATATAGAATACAAAAAGGGGAAGATAAATGTAGTATCAGATGTGCTATAAAGGAAACCAACTTTATTTGCTATGGAGGACCCTATGGATTGGAAAGAGAAACTATCCTTAGAGTACTCTAGAAATCAATTTGCATGTGAACTAATAGATGGAACAATTAGAGATGACATGTAGAAAGTAGTGGATGGAATCATATACTACAAGGATAGGATTTACTTGGTACCAGGATCATATTTGAAACGTAAGATTTTAGAGGATGCTCATGATTCACCACTGGAAGGGAATCCCAGTTACCTAAAAACTTACATAAAGATTAGAGAGAGGATCTTCAAGAAGGGTTAAAAAGCTGATGTGCTAATACATTTGAGGGAATGTAACAAATTCCAACATAATAAAGTTGATCACACACATCCAATTGGTGTTCTTCAACCACTACCAATTCCAAATAAAAAATGGGAGATAATTTCAATCGACGTTATCGGTGGTCTACCCATGGTGCAAAGTAAGGATTGCATAAATCTTCTTGACTGAGTGACCATGTTTTCACACTTCTTTGTTGTTCCTTCAACTATTTCAATAGCTCAAATTGTTGAACTCTTCTTTAAGGAGGTGTTCAAATTACATGGATTGCCAAAGATAATAATTAGTGAAAGAGACAGTAAGTTTACTAGTTCCTTTTGGAAATAATTATTCAAATTGGTATAGAAAAAAATGAATTTCAGTTCAATTTATCATCCCAAAAATGATGGAAAAATTGAGAGGGTCAATCAATGGTTGGAAGGTTATCTCAGAAATTATGTCACGTGACAGAAAAATACATGGATTGAATGGTTTCATTTGGGAGAATTCTAGTACAATATTACTTATCATATGTTAATAGGCATGTCCTCCTTTAAGGCACTGTATGGGTATGAAGCCCCAACTTATGTGGATCAATGTTTTGGAAAAGTAGAGAACCAAAAGCTAAGGATTGAATTCAAGATATTCAAGGTATCTTGAAAGCACTTAAGAACAATTTGCAGATTGCTCAAAACCAACATAAAATATATGTAGATAACAACAAAACTGAGAGGAAATTTCAAGTGAATGACTTAGTGTATTTGAGATTGCAACCCTACAGACAATAAAATTTCAAGAGTAAAGGTGCTGATAAGTTAAAACCATGGTTCTATGGCCCATATAGAATAGTGAGGAAAGTAGCTAAAGTTGCGTATGAACTAGAATTTCCCGAAAATAGTGGGATACATAATGTTTTCCATGTTTCATGTTTAAAGAATGCAGTTGGGAAACAAATATTTTCAAAAAAAATTCCTCCCTTGGATGATGAAGAGAATTTAATCTTGGTACCAGATAAAATATTGCAGAATGGAGAGAGAAGACTAAGGAATAAAACCACTAAGTAAATTTTAGTCTTGTGGAAAGGGCTACCCAGTGAGGATTCCACATGGGAAAATGAATAGGTGATGCAATACCCTGGAATACAATTGCTTGAGGACATGAATTTTTTTGGAAGGAATGATTGTAATGTCCCTCCCAAGTGACCTACTTAATGTTGTTTATTAATAACCCTTAATAATTCTATCCTAGGAAAGGTTAATTGTAAAAAACAATGAATGTGCAACTTACTGGACTTAGGGTGGAAGCTTTTTATTTTAAATTATTATCATGATGGTTTAATAAAAATTTATGATAAGTAAATGTACTAGGTGAAAAGGTGGGCACATAATGTCATGGGTACCATGTGGTTTTCACCAAAAGAGGCAACCTAGAGAAAATCATGAAAGTCCAAAAATCCAGGAAAGAAGATAGAAGCATGCAAAAATTTGTCATAAGAGAAAAAAAAGGATAAAGTAGGAAAGTACTGAAATGTTGTCAGGGTAAAAATAAGGAAACTCTTGGAGGAATAGTCTCTAGAAAATAAAAAGGAAAGTCATCCTAAAAGCAGGATGACATAGTTTTTAAAAGGGATAAAGGCAAGTTAGTCTAGAAACAGTAGGGCGTAGTTTCCTAAACGGGAGAAAAGGCATGTCAGGGAAAAAGAAAGACAGAAAGAAATTTTCTTCATTTATGCATGAGGGTGCATTGGTAAAGGTGGCTTAGGCATGAATCCAAATTTCCTATAAAGGAATGAGAGTTCACCCCTCTACAAACTTTTGGTCATTGTAATTTTGTCTTGAGATCTTTGCTACTTATCGGTTGAGAGATGGTCCTCAACTGAGCTTTGGGTGATGTGCCCATTAGAAGTTATGTTCCTTCCTTGTTAATGAATATAGTGAAACCATCAATGGATTATTTTTTCATTTCTTGACTTCATCTTCTATTCAATTGAAATAACCTTGCATATCTGGGATGTCTCCCATTTGAATCTTGAAGATATTGCTAGTATTCTCTTCTCTTAGGAGTGTTGGAGTTGTATTAATGAGTGGGAATTAGTGGATTCAAGCCATTAATTAAATTATTGCAGGTGTACTTATCATATCTTGAATTTTCCCATTTCTTGAAGACATTTTAGGGTTCAAATCTCCATGTTTTCTAGTGATTATGGCTTCACGCTACATTATATGGATGTATATTGATAAAGAATTATTTCTAATCCATTCGAGAGATTTATTTAGATTTCCCATGGATTTTATTTATGTAATAAATACTCTTTGAAAATTTTATGACAATTTGAATCAGAATGAAATAGTTTCACATAAATTAACTTGACCTTGTCTAGATTTTCACCTAGTTTTGACTAGTTTTACTGTTTAACGCATAAAATAGCCTCACTTTCATGAATCCATGTAATTTTTGTTTTTATACATTATTAAAACACTTATATAAGGATCCAATTCTTTAAATGGATAATTTTTATTCCCTTCACCTATTTGGGAATCAAAAAAGACAAACACCTTGATTTTTCCTAGAGCTAGTATTACTATTGTGAACTCCAACATATTTATAGACTATTTATGATATGTATAACCATTAAAATACTGATATATACATCCATATCAGAGTTCTAAAATAATCCTTAATCCCATCTCATAACCCCTTATTAACGCAAAAAAATGTCCGCATAGCTCTTTATGGTCAACACCATAATTATACATCATGATCCCATCATTATTCCCTCCATTTTGACCTTCATAACTAAATCCCTTCCAAATTGGTCCAAGTAATTATTATTCCTTACCTTATAAATATAGGGAATATGTGCATTTATTAAAACAAAACCCCCATTCTCCCAAAAAAAAACCAAAAAAACCTAAAATGAGAATGGGTCATAAACCATGGACAAATACCATGCACTGTGAAAAACCATGGACCAATACCATGGGAAACAAAATATTGGATTATCCTATAAATACATTGTGAAGGTATCCCCACAAACATTCCTAGACTTTTTTATTATGCTTTGAACCCTTCCATATTTTTACTTCATACTTTTTCCACACCACTCCACGTTGTATGTTGAGTTTACTCCACACACTTGTTGATTCAGATTCACATTGAAAACCATAGGTGGATAAAATTGGAGAACCAAATCATGGAAGTTGATGGACCACATCCTTAAACGGATGCAATGCCCCACTTTATAAAGGTATGTGGCATTTGTTTTATCAAAATTAGAAGATCTAAAAAATATTTGTTGTTGTTTGCTTGTAAGTCAAGTTTGAGTATTTCCATTGCACTGTGAACACTATGCGTAGATCCTATTGATCTAAGGTAGGTGATTTTGCACGTAGCTGGAGAGAAACCTCCACTACATTTTTTGTGACTCCATTGGCTATATCCTCTTCGATCTTTGTTTTTTTAGGTTTTTATTTACTAGTTTGTTTTACTTGGGTACCCTCAATTGTCACACATATGACCCCCTTTCAGAAGATCCAAAACAGTCCATTCCTAGTGCTTTCCCCCCATCCTTAATCAATTTTTTTTCACAAAACGCTTTCAGTTTCATCCGGATCACACTTTTTTGGCAAAAAGACGCGACCTAGGTCGCACCTTTTTTCCCGATAAGCACGACCTAGGTCATGCCTTTTTCCTTGATAAGTGCGACCTGGACCCAAAGTCTAGATCATGTTTGTTATACCTTCCAAAGTGACCCAAGTCTCTAATATGACCCTATTGGGTGTGATTTGTCATGCGAAAACCCTTGTTAAGAGTGACATGTGTTTTTTGGTTATTTTTCTATTTCGATTACGACTGTTTTTCAGTCCTATACGGCCTCGATCACATTTGTTCCATCAACAAGTACGACCTGTAGATTTTCAAATTGATTGAGTTGTTTTAGATTCATTGCAGAACCCCTGTCTATGTTCTTCTCCCTTCTTGACTGTATCTTTCTAGATCAGATTTCTTACAGCCCCTTGGTGTGTTTTGTAGTCCCCCTTTTCTTTTAGGTGATCCTATCTTGGTTGATATTAGTAGTTGAGACCCCCCGTGTGTTTCCTACACCCTATAGAGTTCCTAGTGTGCTCGTTTATTTGCATATGTTATTTTATTTGTATGAATTAGTTTTTATGTGTTGAAAACCAGTTACTTTCAGTAATGTTATTTATTTTTTCTGCATATGCATCTCTGGTAGAGAGCGTTGGGTTTTAGACATCACACTCCACTTGTGCACACATCTCACACCTTAATTTGAACACTTGGTCCATAAACCCAAGTAGAGCCTAAAATTAACCTTAATTCAACCAAAATTGTAACCTCACTTGAGGACCAAAACAATATTGTAGTTAGGTTAGGAAACTAGGAATATGCATCCAAATAACCCCCCTTTGTCACTTAGATATGAGACATAGTTGTTGTATTCTAGGGAACCAAAATCCTCTAGTATTTGTTGACACAGTCACAACCATTTTATCAGGGAGCCTCCCGTTCTGTGGGGGTAAGCCACAACAAAGAGGTTCCGTAAGTCTGGTTGTAATACCGCACTCCACTTTGTACAGAAGGATACCATTTCATAGTCCTCCTCATGAATGTTGGGGACCATACCTGGTGTCAAGGACCAAAGGAATGAAGTGCCAGGAAACCATCTCAAACGTATCATGAATGAGGTAGCCTAGTTTCCAGTCTCTTAGAGATCTTTTACTCAGGGTCCCTCTCAGTAGTGGGATTCTCTTAGACTTTGGTTCTTACATTTCGTATTGTTTGACTTTCGATCTCATCACCCAACAGAGGATACGATTTGTGATGGGATTCCATCCCACAAATAGGATATTTCTTGAACTTATACCCCATAGGATAATGCATCATTTTCTTTATAGGTAGTGATGCTTGTTGGATTTCTGGCCTCTTTGTTGTAGACACCCCTATTGTGACACGTTGTTGTAGTTCAGTTTTATAAACTTCCTTTTTCCCGGTGTGGCACCATTTATCAGCTCTCCTTATGCACACTTGATTGTATTTGGGTTTTTTAGATTCTTTTTTCCATCATTGAGCCTTCATTCATCATATATCACACCATCATGTCACGATTTCTCCACCACACTACTCCCAGATACTTAGGTGGCATACCTATTAGTTGAGTTCCTTGAACCACCCTCGTTCAATCCATATTTAACGTCATTCACCACCATTAACATACATTTCATTTGAGTCATAATCATATTCCTATAAGCATGAACCTACTTGTTCACTGCCCCGTCTATCCCCATGGCTAGTGCACCTCCAAACCCATTCTAGGGGGGATTTTTGGTAGTGGACTTATGAACGCTCCACTTGTCATACCAGATATCCCTTCTGCTGGAGATACAGTCCCTATTCCTAGTGGGCCCATTTTCACTGCACAAACTGTTTCTGGTATGCTACCATTTAGTGGTGGCCCCATTCCAGCCACCATGGTTCAAACCATTCCTACATTCATGCATGGGTGAAATGAATCTTCTACCATTGTTCCTTCTATTCACACCATTTCAGTGACTACTTATAATATCGGGAGTAAACCCTACCAACCTCGATTTTCCCATGGTAACTACATTCCTGTCGACCTTATCACCATTACTAGCACTCCCAGATCTAGTCTGGGTCCTTGTCTTCCATTCATGGCTAGTATCAACCTGCTCAATTTGGTGATGTTAATGAATGAACCCATATGTCACAATTCATTGTGGCCTCCCATTCCTACCAAAATCCCTTAGAACATCCCCAAGTTTGAGGGAAAGGCAGGAGAATACCCTTAGAACCATATCATGTCATTCCACTTATGGTGTTACTCTAAGAACATAGTGGATGATTTTATCCGATTGCATCTATTCCAGTGCACACTCACCTGTGTTGCAGCGAAATAGTACATTGAGCTATCCCATGCCACTTATATTTATTTTTCCTCTTTATCCTTGATGTTCCTTTAATACTTCAAGATACCCTTCTGTTACAATGAGTGTGTGAAAAAATTGTCATCCTGTAGACCGAACATTGCTACACATATCACGGATCACATCCATGAGTGGCGTAATCATCATAGTTTGTGCAAAATCCTATTATATGATAATATATTCCTTGAATGGTATATTAAAACCTTACTCCCACTATCACTAATAGCATTTCAACTGAGCGCCCACAAACATATGAAGAAGCAATACTCAAAGCACAACAACTCGACCTTATCTATGCCCAATCAGGTTACCTTTACACCATCATACCTGATCCTCCTCATGTTGGCTCCTCACGATGAGATATACTGAGGGAATCCCATGTTTTTGATGGATTCATTGGATCTATTACCCAACACCCCCACTTGTACATGGCATCTTCTTTGATGCTTCCTCACTCCAGTAACACCCCCAGTGTTACCCAACCCGACTACACCCATGAATTTTCATGCATAGCAGCTTAGTTTGGTGCCACACCTTAATATGTATATTTTGCAACCATTGCTCATGTTCATGAACCAAATTTCCTGTCAACTTCTTGTAATGTCCAAACGATAGGATTTGCAGCCCCTCCACCTGTGGTTTCATACTACCCACCACTTATGTAACCTACCCCTGCTTTGGCCCCAACTTCTCTTATTTCTTAAGGAAAGGTATATGCTTAGTAGAACCTCTCGAGTCCACTCACCCTCGATAATCAATAAGGGAATGGAAGAAGACAAAGAGGTAGGAACCAGGGAAACAACCAACTTCAAGGAGTCAATCAACAACCCAATCCCCTTAACAAAAACATAGCCAGTTCCTCTACACATAACCCCCAACGTCCACCTAGACCTGGGAGTAACCCTTAGTTGCAAACTAACCATCCATGTACCATTTGTGATATTTATGGCCATTATACACACTAGTGCCGCCAGATGCATTTATTCCACCACCTATTACAAGACAAAAACTAATGTGAAACCAAAGTTGTTGCTCTGACACAGTCAAACCCAACACCAGAAGGTTCTCCACCTATGGTGTTGCAGAACCCGTCATCGAATCAAGGTATGGTTTCAACCCATCCATTGGTAGAATAAAATACTGCAACCACTTCTTCAAATAAACCCATTAATCCTGGTGTCATCATCTTTTTACATTTTCATCTGGCGTCAAATTATAGACTCAATGTAACCAATATGGATCCACCATGGAAACCATTAATTCTTCCATGACATCTACCTACACTGATCTCGATATGTCCTTACATTTGTTGAGAACCCCATGGAAGGGACTTCCAAAATCCCTATGTTCCCTTTGAGTCATGTTGAGAACAACCCCACTGCTAAAGCTGCTCTCAATTATAGTATTGTCGATGACTTGGCCAAGGACCCCTCTTTAATGTCCTCTTTGGAATTCATGCAAACTTTTCCTTTTCGATGCAAAACCTTGTTATCTGCTTCAGGTGTCGTCAACCCCTATGATTCCAAGTTGATCATCTGTAGCCTTCCAAGTTCCTATCACTGTTCGGAATTTTTCCATTCATCAATGTATCATGGATAAGGGTGCATCCACTTGCATTATGTCAACCTTTGTTTGGAATATGTTAGGATCCCCAACCCTTCAACCCTCAACCACTTCCCTTCATGCTTACAATGGTTGCACAACCCAAGAACAAGGCGTTCTCATGAATGTCCCCATAGAGTTGGCAGGTAAAATTCTGTTGATTGACATTAAGGTTGTGAATTTCTAACTAGATTATAACCTTCTCCTTGGACCTAGTTACATGTACGTGATGTGAGCCATTAATTCAACCATATTATGAATATTGATGTTCCCCCATGATGGGAATATTGTGACCATTGACTGGTTGACGTACTACAATCCTAAAAGACCGATGACTTCAGAGCATGTCATGCTTACCATCGGCACCACCATAAATAGTGTATCCATCCCCTCCCTGTCTATTTTTGGTCCAATCCTTTTTACTGGAACCCCTGTCTCAGACCTTTTTTTCCCTACCACGTCCTCCCTCTACAGTTAAAATATCGGACTTGTGCACCATCACAATTGGTAAAATTTTGAACTCATCATAGTCTCAGCCATAGCCCCAACCGTAGATCGTGCCCAACCTCGGTATTTCTTTGGGGAATTATTGGGGTTTATTTACCATACACACCATACCATTTCTCTTTACACCCTCTAGAATTGTGAGTAAACTAACTTCACTTTCGACATTCCAATGTGGTACCTCGACCCACCCAACCCCACCCTGACACCAATCCAACCTATTGAGACAGTGTCACATCCACCTCATGGTACACAACCGATGGTTCCTTCATCCAGTTCATCATCCTCTCCTCCTACGAAGGCTGGTGGAAAGGTATCAAAAGCCCCTTCAAAACCATTTCCACCTCCAACTTGCACCTTTTGTGATGTCATCAGCTACGCTACTCAAAATTTTCTCAATTTGTTGCTTCTTCGAAACCACATGCACACAATAGTAGAGGTCGAAGACACTTTGGCTGTTAATGTACAAAACATCCCTGTAGTTAAGAACAAATATTTATGTGCGAATCACTCATGTGCCATTTGTGTCCTCTATGGTAATTATTCCCATCATTTCCCAAACCTTCTCGAGTACTGGTCCCTCCTCACTAATTTCTGTGAGCACTCCCATGAGTATGGAATCACTATCCTCGAGGAAACCACCCTCCAAATTCTTCATTGAATACCACCGACACGATATTTATGATCTCAACTTCCAATATTCCTTTCCCCTCATCGAATGTAGAAGATCCCTCTGATCTATCCAGGTGACACTTTTGTAATTACAAAGAGATCCTTGAAGCTCTCATAGCACCTGAGTATTCTTGGGATGACTTGCACCATCACTCATTTTTCATCCTTGATGAACCTTCTTCATTGTCCAATCAGTTCTCTATCAAATCAAAATAGTTTATTCATGGAAGTGTCGATTGGTTCGAAAAATCCAATATCAACCCTCGAAGACTTTGAGGAAGGTAACATGGACAATATTTCGCTAACCATCCAAGTCAACATCTCAATGAAACCTAGGATAGTCAATAATATCACAATCAGTGCTTCATGCTCTCCCAAGGAAGTCACCGCCTACAAGACACTTTTGCAAGATTTTCATGATGTTTTTGCTTGGTCCTACACTAAAATGCCCTAGCTTGATCAGTCTATCGTTTAACATTGCATTTACACAAGGCCCAATTTTTCCCCCGTTCTCCAGAAAAAATGACCCATCCATCCTTAAAATTCCCCTACATCAAATATGAGATCAAAAAACTGCGCAACGTAGGATTTATATACCCCATCGCGTATACCACTTGTGTTTCCAATCACGTTCTTGTTAATAAAAAATAAGAAACCATTCCTGTGTGTATTGACTTCCGTGAATTGAATTTGACTTGTCCCAAAGACAACTTCCCTACTCCGTTTATCAACCAGATTATAGATGCATGTGCCAACCAAGAAGTCTTTTCCTTCATGGACGGTTTTTTGGGTTACAACCAAATCCATATATGCAAAGAATATTAGTATAAAATTTCCTTTACCACCCCCGAGGGCACTTTTGTGTGTCGTGTCATGTCGTTTTCCCTTGAAAATGTTGGAGCTACTTTTCAATAAACCATGATATTTTTCTTCCACAACTTCATTCACATTATCCTTTTCTATTTAGATGGTCTCATGGATCTATATCGAAAGCATTCCCAACATTTTGAATACTTACACCAAGTATTCCTTTGATGTCACAAATAAAATGTTTGCTTGAACCCCCTCAAGTGTGTATTCTATGTCCCATTCAGTTTCTTATTAGGACTCATCATGTCCTAGAATGGGATTACCATGGATCCCTTGTAGTTCAAGTCATCCTGAGTCTTCCTTCTCCATGCAAACTTCACCAATTGTATAATCTTCAAGGTAAGGCCAATTTCCTTCGCTGGTTTACTTCAGATTATGCAATGAAATTACATGAGTTCTTATGCTTTCTCTATACCAATATTCATTTTGTGTGGGATGAGAAAACACAAGTCACTTTTGATGCGTTAAAACAAGATCTAACTTTTGCTCCCTTGTTGTCTCCTCCCAACTTCACCAAGGAATTTATCCTTTAAGTATCCGCATATGAAAATTATATTACTAGAGTCCTAGTCCAAGAAGATGATGATCAACAAGAGCATGTGATCTATTATGTGAGTCAGAACTTTCCAAACCACCATTATGTTAGTCCAATGAAGAGAAAATGGACCTATCCATTGTCTTTTCAGTTCAGAAGCTATGCCATTAGATTCTCATGAGTCAAACCATAGTTTTGGTCAATTCCTACCCCATATGTTATCTCTTGATATGCTTCCTTGTACAAGGTCATGCTACCAAGTGGATTTTCGTTCTTCAATAGTATGACTTGGAAGTTTTCACACCCAAAATCACCAAATCTTTGACATTAGCTTCCTTGATGGAAGACCTCCCAGCATCGTCTACCTCGCCTCCTATCACATTCAGACTCCTTGATGAATTCTTATTTGTCATCTCTATTGAGGACCCGTGGTATGGGGGCATCCTCCTTTACTTTTTGACCCAAAAATTTGGGCCCCATTTAAGCCGTGAAGATTATCGTCACATCCAAAATCAAGATACTTGATTTCTCCTTATCAGTGACGTCTTGTACTATCATGGTGTAGACACAATACTACATCATTTCCTCACCCACAATGAAGCTGAACAAGTCTTGAATGACTTCCATAGTGGATCTTGTGTTGGCCACCTCTTTGGTTTGGCTACTTCCCAAAAGGTTCTCCACGCCGATTATTTCTATCCCACCATATTTGTTGATTGCATTCAAGTAGTTAAACGCTATTGTAATTTCCAACTCTTTTTCCTAAAGGTGAGGACACCTCTTGCACCGCTACATCATGTCATCACAGTCAGTCCCTTCTGTAAGTGGGTGATTGAATCCATGATCTGTAACCATCCTTTAGTCAAAAACAATAAATACATCATTGTGGTTGTTGATTACTTCACCAAATGGGATGAACCCAGAACAACCTTCAATTGTAAGGATGAAAGCACACTTCTTTTTCAACCATGTTATCGCTCATTTTAGTGTCCCCTGTTAGCTAGTCTCATACCACGGTCCTCACTTTGATGGCGTTATTTGGATAGAGTTCTCTGATATGTTGTAATTTGAACACCAGTATTCCTCTACTTATTACCCTCATGGAAATGGCCAAGTTGGGGTTGTCAACAAGATCCTCAAAACCATGCTCCAATGAATGGTGGACAAACACAATACCATCTAGCGTCATTTTCCCTTTTCATCCCTCCATGCATATCAAACATCGACCAAAACCACCACCATTTTTACCCCATTCCATTTAGTCCACGGTGTGGAGTCAGTTCTTCCCATTGAATTCCAGATTCCATCACTCCAGCTTGTCATAGAAATTCTACCTCAAAACTCCTACTTACGCTTGAACAAACCTATCAAGATTGTTGTGTTTCTCTCCAAATGATTGAAGCACCTAAAATATGGTTGAAGTCTCATTATGACTCCCACATCCACCCATGCACCTTTAACGATGGGGGCCTCATCCTCATCTATGATCAATCCACTGATAATACTGGAAAAGGGAATTTCAAATAAATTTTCCAGGTCCCTCATGTCATCCATCACTGTCTCAGCAAGGGGGCATACCTCCTAAGTCCCCATTGAATTCGAAGGTCACTTATTGAGGAATCCCCACGATGGGATCTACCTCAAGAGATTATATGCCTAAGCCGACTGACCTGAATAGCCTTGTATCATACTTTTCCCTTCTTGTTTTGCATCATTTTTACCACAAGTTTCACAGTTTATTTTCTTGGTTGTTCCAGATGGATCCTATATCACTCTCCTATGTTGGTTTCACTGATGGTGCAAGTATATGGTATCCTAATCTCTCCTCAGCTGTGTGGGTCATTTACTCCTTGTCACATGAGGTGACTCATATAGACTAAATGTGTGTTGGTATTGCTACTAACAACCAGGTTGAGTACGACGGTGTCGTTGGTCTCCTGACCATCACCCTTCACTTGGGTATTCACTGCCTTGATGTCTTCTTAGACTCCCAGTTGCTTGTCACTTAGTTGAATAACTAATACCAGGTACACGATCACTGCCTTTTTAGAAAAGTTCATGTGCACTATACAATTGGTTAGACATTTTGAATCTATTTCACTCATGCATGTTCCCAGAAGTATCAATAGTGTATCAGATCAAATGGACAATGGCGTTATAGAGTGGCACATCAATCACCACATATAGGAAATAAATTTCATCATGCATCATCATATAGTCATGCATACATATTTCATATACATCATATAGGCATAGTCATCATCATAGCAAGAGACTCATAAAACACATAAAAATACAAAAAATGTGCATCCACATGCATCCACATGCATCCATATCATAATATCATAATCAGTTTGGTCTCTCCAAACAAGTACAAAAAGAGAATTTCCATGGGATTTCTCATCATACATATAATACAAAATTCCCCATGCCCAAATGCATTGAGGGGTACCACCCCCTGGTTCTAATATGACTCTGATTCCTATGACTCTTTCTCCTCCTCGGTATCCTCCTCCTCATTTGAGCTATCCTCCTCCATCGACACATCTCCCTATGTATCTTCTCTGATGTACTCTACAGCCACAAAAATCCTACTAATCAGAGAGATCCACTTAGGAGGGGATCAGTAGCATGCAAAAATAAATTCATCGTCTAGATACTGTCACCCGTCATCGATGACTCCCTCCAACAATATCTCCACATACAGTCGAAGTGAGTCTAAATTAGCACTTCGTCACCTCCTTTGCTCATGAGTAGGTGGATCTAATCCCTCCACCCTTCCCTTGTGTCACTGCTAGCCCACTATAGGATGTTTTCCCACTCACTATAACAAATTTGAGTTTTAGGGGCGGTTGTCTTCCACCTCCAAAAGTCACCTTTTGGAGTGGTTTTGGCTTTGGAGGCGTTCTTTACAAAACTGCCCGATTACCACTACGCTAAAATTGTTGAATTTTAGGGGAAGTTCTTGTTATTTTTTCAACATTCTAAGCTAGCATTATGATCTTAGGATCTTTAACTGAGAGAATAAAATGCACAACAATAAAATACAAGAGACAATGAAGACATTATTTTTCCTTGGGGAAACCATAAATGGAGAAAACCTCACAACTTCCTCAGAGATAGAATCAACACAAAAGGTAAAACCCCAAAACAGTAAGATGATCTCCAGACAGCAGCAGTCTCTCTCTCTCACACTGAGATAGCTTCTCCTCTCTCACTCATGTGCCCCAATGAGTGAGTGTATGTTGTAAATAGAGAGACTCACTCTCTATTTATATTCTTCTGTTCACTTGGAACCCACTCCAACATGTCAGCCTCACTTAACAATTACTTACTAGAGCCGACATCTCTAGGAGTGTCTAATAACCCTAGTGCCCCACCACTTGTGGGGACTTTGCCTCCTCCAACCAATAGGAGGGTAACAAAATGGTGGGGACTATTTCCCTAACTTACAATGACTCACCTAGGGTCGACTTCTCTAGGATAGTCAAATAACCTAAGGGCCCCATAACTGTGGGGACTTTAACCCTTGACCAATAGGAGGGTTACCCACAATGACTTGACATGATTTCCACATTATAGAAACTTCCTGGAATAAACATCAGGGTATGACATGACTCAAGTACATCACAAATACATCCAGGAATAAACATCGGGTTACAATACATAAGAAATACGGATGAATACATTCTAAAGTTACAAATACATCAACAATCCCTCTTAACTATGAAGGTATTCTCTAAATACAATTTATCAGCACAAGTCTTCTTCTCTGTATCATCTGGATTACCATTGAGTTATCGTCATCTTCATCTTCAAGTTACCTTCATCTTCAAGTCATCTTCATCTGGATCTAGATCATCACTTGATCTAGATCATCATCACTGGATCTAGATCATCACTCAATCTGGATCATCATCACTGAATCTAGATCATCACTCGATCTGGATCATCATCACTGAATCTAGATCATCACTCAATTTGGATCATCATCACTGAATCTAGATCATCACCCGATCTGGATCATCATCACTGAATCTAGATCATCACTGGATCTGGATCATCATCATCACTGGATCTGGATCATCACTGGATCTGGATCATCACTGCTGGATCTGGATCATCAGTCGATCTAGATCATCATTGTTGGATTTTGATCATCACTCGATCTAGATCATCACTGCTGGATCTGGATCATCACTCGATCTGGATCTCTCGGAATCATCATAACTGGATCTAGATCATAGCTCGATCTGGATCAAATCTTGTCATCATCGTATGTGTTATCTCATGATTCTTCTCGTCATAGGAAGTTCTACAAAGCCAGCCTTCTTTCATGATGCGTGTATTCCTACCTCCTTATAGGTCTTTGGTAGACCTTATATCTGACCTACTCGTCAGAATGACCAGCACTCACATCTGACCTGCTCGTCAGAAAGGTAGTAGCCCTTATATCTAATCATGTAGGAGCCAATCCTACAGTCACATCAGAATGGCCAGCACTCACATCTGACCTACTCGTCAGAAAGGAGGTAGCCTTTACATCTATGTAGGATCTCATTCTACATCAGAATGGCCAACACTCACATCTGACTTGCTCGTCAAAAAGGTGGTAGCCCTTTTATCTGACCTACTCATCAGAATGGTGGTAGCCCTTACATCTGACCTACTCGTCAAAATGGCCAGCACTCACATCTGACATGGAAGGAACCTAATCCTTTAGCCATGACAGAATGGTACAGCCCTTACATTTTACCTACTCGTCAGAATAGTGGTATCCCTTACATATGACCTACTCCTCATAATGGCTAGCACTCACATCTGACATGGAAGGAACCTAATCCTTTAGCCATGACAAAATGGCTCAGCCCTTACATCTGATCAAGTGGGAACACATCCCTCTATTACATCAGAATGGCCATGCACTCATATTTGATCATATGAGAACACATCTCACAGTCATATTAGAATGGCCCTCAATCTCAGACTGAGTTTTCCTGGTACCTGACCAGGCACCTCCATTCCCAGAATGGCAATAGCCCTTATATATGATCATGTAGGAACCAATACTACAGTCATATTAGAATGGCTTAGCACTCATATCTGACATGGAAGGAACCAATCCTCTCACCATGATAGAATGGCTCAGCCCTTACATCTGACCTGCTCGTCAGAATGGCTATGGGACTCATCATTTCCCCTTAGAGGGAACCTTGATCTCAAGAACACAAATCTTCTCCTTGAAGTACTCAAACTTCACTTTGGCCATTTCTATCATAGAATCACACCAGGGTTGATTACTTCCAAGGATGACCTGCAAGCTTCACTAGGACCGATTACATCTGAGGGAAACATGTCTCATCGGCTATGCTAGAAATCCTTCTTTCAACAGATCTTGATCTAGATCACTGCTTCTCTCTACATCATGCAACAAATGCAAGTCAGAACAACCAAATCAAATAGTAGTTTTCAAAAGAAACATACTCCTCCCAAATAGCAAGTGGCAACATCTTTTTCCTCAGCTATACTCAGCGCCATGCAGGACTCCATCCTGCCAAACCAAAAGATCACACTTGATCCCATACTAGACTAGCACCTCAAAGTGCTCTTCCTATCAATGGCACTACATGCCCAATACGAATCCACTTAATATTTTGATTCACCTCATACTTGAGCCCATAATCAACTGTACCCTTCAGGTACCTCACTGCATGCTTTGCAACCATCAGGTGAACATGTCTCAATGTGTTCACAACAAATAAAATATTTTGTCTTGTATTTGTCAGGTACATCAAGGAACAAATCATCTAACTATATATCATGGAATCAACCATCTCTGATGAAGCAACACTCAATAGCTTTAGCTTCGATGCCATAGGTGTGGTCATGCAGTCCATCATCCTGAACCTCTTCAGGATATCTACTGCATACTTCCTTTGTCCACACCTCCATGCCTAGAAAATAGTGCATCGACACATAATAGGAGCATCACTAGTTGTCCACCTTCAACCTTGAAGCTAAGGTTGGAATCTACTTTACTCTCAGTAAACCCTAGAGTCATCAGTAATCTGTCCATATTGTCGTACCATGTCAAACCTCAGGATCTTCTGCAGTCACTCCCTCTGAAGCAGATCATCATTCTCCCTCTATCTTTCGTACTCTATGCACTAAAACATTCTGTACCAAAGTGACAAGTAGTATCCATCTAGGATCACTGGATACCAAGATCCTCTATCTTGAACTTTTCAAGAGTTCTTCTCACACCCATCTGTGAGCTTGTCATCCTCTATCATCCTTGTAGCATAGGTTCAAATATTCATCAAGCTCATTATGTATGTGTTATTCCACAATGTTTCCATCTACTGCATGATGGAACTATTAACTTCTCTTCAGGTCTCGATACTACATCCTAGACATCATTCTTCTTGAACCGGTCTTCCCTTTCTTCTTGGTTACTTCTTCATAGCTGGAAGGTTCTTTATTAATGATGTTGCTGCATTTGTCATATTTATTCTTCATCTTGAACTGTCATCACTTGTTCTTTGAAACAAGTCTTGTCCTTCTTTGCTTGTAGGCGATTATGTACGCGATCTTTCCTACAAGTCAAATGCATTTGTATGGTTAGAAACATTTCATAAGGAATATTCATAATGGAAAGTTCTTATGCATAAATATATGATCATGCAACTACTTTAGCCAATACAGCATTCATCTATATCTCACTGAAACTTTCTAGATGCCTTCCATCTCTACCAGGACAACATTGAGATTGTGCACTAATCCAATATGTCAGCAAAGAGGTTTCATTCTAGATAAGTAGCAATGGAGAGTTGTATAGCACCATGATCCACTTAACCATTACATGCATATTAGTAGTATACTGTCATTAATGCAAACATTCCATCACGCATAATACATTAACTGAATATAGACAAATGCATAACAAAACAATATCATGAAATGACAATTGAATACTTATCTTGATTTGTTTCGTGGGTAGACTCCTTCTTGAGCCTTCATCTTCATCGTCTTAGTCATTCATAATAGAATCATTTATTATCCAAATGGTAAGGTGGATAAGAGGTTCTTCAAGAGTTGAGTTCTTCATATTCCTCATTTCCTGAGAGATCTTCTTTGGATGGTGAGAGCTTGATCTTCAGTTGCTCCCATCTTCTTTTCTCGAGCTTTTCTTTCTTGTGTGTGCTCCTCCCAGAGTCTGCTGAAAGTAATCACTTCCTTCTAGCACACATTCTTCTAATGAATGAATCCCATGATCCTGGGAGGCCATTCAAGGTGGCTATCACCACTTCTACATTATTCCCTTGTTCTTTTACCACTTCAAGTTTTTCTTTGATTTTAAAGACCCTTGTAAAGTATGACATTCTGGATCTTCACTTCCTTCTACTGGTTTCTTAAGGTCATATTATAACTTATGTTCTTCCCTTAAAATATCTTGGTAAACATCATTAGTGTCTTTAGGGAAGACACTTGTGGTACAAGTTGATCCATGACTGAATCAACCATGATCTTCTTGGCCTTGACCAAGTTCTTCTTGTGTAAGGCTTCTAGCCTCATCTCCCTCTAGAACTGGAACCTCTCTACTCATGTAGGTGTCCAATTCATTTTCTTCAGAGAGATCATATAATTCCATTCTTGGAATTTATCATATCCCTCAATATTTTCATAAATCTTGGTATCATGAGGCATCCTAACTGAGAACCTCAAATGAAAATAGAAAAAGATTAGATCTTATCGATTTGAGGTGTCCGTCCCGGTTCCGTAGTTGGCTGATCTAGGGTTTGTCAGAGAAATCCTAATTTTCAAAAACTTGGAATATTTCATATTTTATTGGATATAAATATATATCTCTTCAAATGGATCTATCCAATGTACTCTTTTTTTGAAAACAGTGGAGGGAAGCTCCCGGAACATGAAGCCCTAGTTTTCCAATTTCTTCTGCAGAAATGCCT
This sequence comes from Pseudotsuga menziesii, assembly GCA_001517045.1. Lineage (NCBI taxonomy): Eukaryota > Viridiplantae > Streptophyta > Pinopsida > Pinales > Pinaceae > Pseudotsuga > Pseudotsuga menziesii. The sequence continues at coordinate 177,988 of LPNX010706070.1, read as the reverse complement.
GTCATTGTTTCTATGATATCTCCGAAATTATGGCTCCTATATGTCTTAAATTTCTCAATGAGGTAACCTCACATATAAATGATCCAAAACCACAGGTTTCATCAGAATTGGTTTCACCAATTCGGATTTATGATCCTTTTCCCAAGGTGACCTGTTACAGGACTGTTCAAAACAACGAAGTTGTACAGACTGCCATGTGTCACTGTATCATCTTATGGGTCTGAAATTTGGAACACAGAAATTAAATTCCATGAAATTTCTAGAACAACTTCAGGAATTCCATTTGGACCTCTGTATCCAAATCTATAGTAATTATCCCCAGGTGTCCTGTTTAGGGATGAATTCTGGAAGAGGCTGGAACCCTAACTTGAAGAGATCATATCTCCAAGAATATAGTGAATATGAGGTTGAGTTTTGGAAACCATGTAAATAGGGATTTTATCGTCTGCCTCTGAAATTTTCAGCACTTTATCCTTCACAAATCTTGATATATAACAAATGTACCAAAACTTAGCAGTTTTAGTATTTAGGGTTTTTCTAGCTCGGGGTCAAACTAGGGTTTGACTTTCCCGGAGTTTCACCCAACCAAAAATCTTGATCCAGGTCTCTAAAATTTGATTTTGATGAGGAGAAAAATCTTATTCTAGGCTCACTCAAAAATTCCTCTTTTGTAGAGAGCCCTAATTTTCCACACCAAAACTGAAAATGATCGAAATCGAATTCTGCTTTGACAGAAAGATGCGCCCTTCAATGGAGAGTCAGCCTAGCATACTTTTGCTGATGGATTGTGGAGAGAGACCCAAAAAGTAAGAAGCCATAGATTTTTTAGCTGCACAATGTCTTTTTCTTATGTTAGCTCTAATACCATGTTAGTTTTTCAACATTCTAAGCTAGCATTATGATCTTAGGATCTTTAACTGAGAGAATAACATGCACATCAATAAAATACAAGAGACAATGAACATAGTGTTTTTCCTCAGGGAAACCATAAATGGAGAAACCCCCACAACTTCCTCAGAGATAGAATCAGCACAAAAGGTAAAACCCCAAAATAGTAAGATGATCTCCCGACAGCAGCAGTCTCTCTCTCTCTCTCTCTCACTGAGAGAGCTTCTCCTCTCTCACTCATGCGCCCCAATGAGTGAGTGTATGTTATAAATAGAGAGACTCACTCTCTATTTCTATTCTTCCATTCACTTGGAACCTACTCGAACATGTCGGCCTCACTTAAAAATTACTTACTAGAGCCGACATCTCTAGGAGTGTCTAATAACCCTAGTGCCCCACCACTTGTGGGGACTTTGCCTCCTTCGACCAATAGGAGGGTAACACAATGGTGGGGACTATTGCCCCGACTTACAATGACTCACCTAGGGTCAAATTCTCTAGGATATTCTAATAATCCAAGGGTCCCATAACTATGGGGACTTTAACCCTTGACAAATAGGAGGGTTACCCACAATGACTTGACATGACTTTCACATTATAGAAACTTCCCAGAATAAACATCGGGGTATGACATGACTCAAGTACATCACAAATACATCTCGAAATAAACATCGAGTTACAATACATAAGAAATAGAGATGAATACATTCCAAAGTTAAAAATACATCAATATTTCTAGAAGAGATCAAAACCACCCCTAAAAGTGACTTTTGGGGGCGGTTCTAAACCTCCCAAAACGTGACTTTTGGGGGTGGTTCTAAAACCCCCCAAAAGTGAATTTTGGGGGTGTTTCCAACCCCTCTAAAAATTCCTTATTATAAACCTTTGGGGGCGGTTACAAAACCCCCTCGTAGGTTCCTACAGGGGCAGTTTCAAACCCCCCTCGTAGGTACCTATGTGGGTAATTCAACCCCCCCCCCCCCTAAAATTCTTTATTACAAAACTTTGGGGGCGGTTATAAAACCCCCTTGTAGGTACCTACAGAGGCAGTTAAAACCCCCCTAAAAACCTTTACAAACCTTTGAGGGATGTTATAAACCCCCCTTGTAGGTACCTATAGGGGTGGTTCAAAACCCCCCTTAAAATTATTTATTACAAACCTTTGGGGGTGGTTATAAACCCCCCTCATAGGTACCTACAGAGGTGGTTCAAACCCCCCCCTAAAACTCTTTACAAACATTTGGGGGAGGTTATAAACCCTCCTCGTAGGTACCTATGGAGGTGGTTCAAAATCCCTTGAAAAATATTTACAAGCCTTTGGGGGTGCTTATAAACCCCCCTCGTAGGTACCTACGAAGGTGGTTCTAACCCCCCCCCCTAAGACTCTTTACAAATGGAGCGGTTATGAACCCCCCTCATATAAAATCACAGGGAGGGTTTTGAACCCCCCTTGTTGTAACATACACGAGATATTTTGAACCCCCCTCGTAGTGAAATATGAAGTCAGCTTAGAACCCCCCTCATAGCCATAATAAATCATAATAAAATATATTTTATTTAAAATATCAATATTGCAATATCATCAGGGAATGAAGGAATCAAACCTTCAACCTCCTGCTTTTAAAGCAGGTGCTCTTCCATTGAGCTAGAACACTTTAAGAATTGGGGAAAGGTGTTGGATACATTTACCACCATACACACTCATTTTGGTCAATTTGGCCTAGTTAAACCACTATCCTAAGTTTTATTGACTTAATTGACATTAGAGGAGCACTAGATGACATCATCTAGATCACACCCACACCTACCTTCAGTCAAGGAGGCTAACATAGCCTTCTCCTACATTTAGGGAGGCTAACTGGAGCACTCCGGGGGTGATCTAAGTGTCATTAATGCCCCATATTTCTAATTGATGGTTACAATCATTTAACTAGAGTAGTGAAGGCACCTTCCTTCATTAAATTGATTGTTTATTGGTTATTTAATGAACTAGAGTCAACAGGGGCGCCTCCAACCACTTATGATGGTCAGTTACACTTCACTTAACCTCATTAGGGTTCATTGGAGTCATTGATGCACTACCACTTGTTGGTTAGCTTGCAGTGACATGTGTCTGAGCTACTTTCAGTTAGACTCATTCATTTATTGCACTCCAACTTCAGTTAGGGCTTAGTTGAGTCAATTAGGGTTTTGATCAGTGGTTAACTTGAGTGTTGACTATGGCTTACATTCAGTTAAGCTAGACTCACTCATTAAATTTGAATGACCTCCTTGGGAATTTGAATTGCTTTGTCATTAATTCTTGTAGCATTATCATTGTGTTGTATTACTCATTCTTTATGTGAATACAGAGAGCGGCTACTCATTTTGTAGCACAATTACACCATTTTCATGCCTTATTGTTATTAATATTTGATGAGACTATGTTTTAGTCCCAAGATTACTGTGACAGATTAATATGGTATTAGATATCACGGTAGGAAGAAGCTCAAATCTCTCAAAAACAAGGTTTTTGATAGATCTTGCATGAAAATTTGAGAAAAGCTCAAAAATTCCAGCACTACACCAGAAGCCAAGGCTTACCACTTAATACCCCAACTAAGGAAATTGTTGATCAAGCTTGCTTGATCAACTATGTTGGGTGTGATTAAATCCTAAAATGTGTAGGATTTCCAACCTTACGGTGCCCCTTTTTTTGTGATTTGCAGGTTTTAACAGGTACAACTTCGAATGGACTCATCAGTCCCTCTTCACACCCCGTTCACAAGCTATTCAGAATGGAAGTTGAAGATGATTACATCTCTGAAGAGAAAAGGTATCTATGAGGTGTCTATTGGACTTGGAAAAGAGTCTTATGAGAATGAAAATGACTGGCTAAATGAAAGTGATAGATATTTTGGAGCAATATGTCTGGCCCTTTCTCCTAGCTTGCGCTACCTTATTGGTTCTATTGAATACCCAAAGGATCTCTGGAAAAAACTGGACAGAACCTTTAGCAAGCAAAATGAGGATCATAATAGAAATTTGGAGATCACATCCAGCACCACAAGATTTATTTACTCAAAATTATCGGCCTCTACTGTCTCTGATGAAGTTGTTCAAGATGAAGATGAAGCAAAATCTTCTACATAGTCAATTCGAATTGAAGAAAGTCTCCATGCAGTGACTCCTTCTCTTGATGCTCCGAAAGTTCATGAGATCTCTGATATCTCATCTCCTCATATTTCTGAAATAGAAGAATACATTCGAATCTCTTATATTGAAGAAAAATACTGTTGCACTTCGATGCAAACATTCACCGGTGATTTTCCTTTGAATTCTGTGTAAAATTTACCAGTAATTGCTTCCGAAAGTGAAGAGAAATTTGATTTTTCTTCCTCTAATGTTGCTTCTGGTGTGCAAATATGTGATAACTTGGATATTTTATAAGAAATACCAGATTACTAGAGTGATCCATTCGCTCCCCATGATCTAGATTTTCCAGCAAATTCATGCAGGATTGCATGCACCAAAATTCAGAATTTTGAAGAAGAAGAAAGTTGTGCATCCACAGTCTCAGTTAACCATTTATTTGAATATTATATTAACCTTATTGGATATGATATGATATTATTTAGATCTGATATGATATTTCTTGGTTTAATATATCAAATTCATAATCTTTCAATAATGCTTGTAGCTGTTCTCATCAACGGTGTGAAGAAACAAGTACCGCAAGTCTCCTACAAAACTGCTGTTGGGGATTTGATTTCATTTCATAGTTTTGGATATTTTGTAAACTTATTTAGATCTGATTTAATTTCTGATCTGATATTATTTTTTTCCTATTTTAAAATCCAAGATCTTTCAGTCATGCTTGTAGCTGCTCTAACCAATTTCGGTGTGAAAAATCAAGTACCACACTTTCTCTTCAAAACTGCTGATGGGGATTTGGTGTTAGTTTCCTCATATGAGGTTGTTGATATTTTATTATGTGATTCATTAGATATTTCAGAATCTCTATCATATTACGGATCTCAATCATTCGCTCTCCACAGTCCCAGGGCTTCTCTACCTTTGGTCACATGCTCATCTCCTCACAGAACTAGTAAAGAGGAAGACATTTTGCATCCGCTTGGACACTTGCTCCTAATATTTGGGGCTTATTTTAGCACTCATGGTTTGCTGTTAAAGGTTGCAACATATCAGTTTCTTGATTGTTCCACACATGGTTCGAATCCTCAAGAACATTTTCTCTCTCTTCAGATGATTTCAGCTGCTCTACATGGGTCCAGTTTTCACCGTGCAGTTGTTTATATTTTTGATTCAATTGAGTGCATTGTTTTTCTTCCAAAGTGAAAGATTCCTCCAGACGTATTCATTTAGTTTGGATTCATAGGTCACATGCACAGTCTCAGGATGCTGCTGCATAGAAGAACCAAAAATTTCTTGATTTACTACTTAGTTTGAGGGGGGGTATTTTTCCCATGAGGTTTTCCCCGTTTCATTGGTTATATTAAGTATTTACTTTATTGTACATAGTGACCTATGGCCTTAGTTGCCGGGCCCTAGCATTTTTATGCATTTTATGTTTTCTACTCCTCCTAAGTATAGCTTAATGGGGGGCGTTGGAGACATTTACCACCATACACACTCATTTTGGTCAATTTGTCCTAGTTAAACCACTATTCTAAGTTTTATTGAATTAATTGACATCGGAGGAGCACTAGATGACATCAGCGAGATCACACCCACACCTACCTTCAGTCAAGGAGGATAACTTAGCCTTATCCTACATTTGGGGAGGCTAACTGGAGCACTCCAGGGGTGATCTGAGTGTCATTAATGCCCCATATTGCTAAATGATGGTTACAATCAGTTACATAGAGCAGTGAAGGTGCATTCCTTCATTAAATTGATTATTTATTGATTATTTAATGAACTAGAGTCAACAGGGGCACCTCCAACCACTTCTGATGGTCAGTTACACTTCAGTTAACCTCATTGGGGTTCATTGGAGCCATTGATGCACTACCACTTGTTGGTTAGCTTGCAGTGACATGTGTCTGAGCTACTTTCAGTTAGACTCAGTCATGTATTGTATTACTCATTCTTTATGTGAATACACAGAGTGGCTACTCATTTTGTAGTGCAATTACACCATTTTCATTCCTTATTGTTATTAATCTTTGATGAGACTGTGTTTTAGTCCCTAGATTACTATGACAGATTAATAAAAGGGGAAATATTAACACCAAAACTCAAATTTGGATGCCTCTTAAAATTTCTATATCACCAAGAGCAAAGTGAAACCAAGACCAAATTTTCATAAACAAAGATGTAGAGAAATCTTTCATATTGACCAGTGAAAAGACAATGTACACAAAAATAACATTGATTCAAAATTGAGATCTAAACAAAACAACATTAGAACTAAATCATTTGAGAGTTCCATGCATACTTTTCATTGTTAAGAATTTTTAACAACTACATCATAGATACAATGTTTATATTTTCTACATCATGCCATCTTGTTGACTGACTTCATCCTTCATTCTACTTTTCGAATGATTGGGTTTCTACTTTCTTCATCACTCCTTACCATGTTGTGGAAAGTTAAAATTTTAAAAACCAGTAGGAAATAACCATTATCTTAGAAAAATTAAGACAATCCATTTGAATATAAGCCACACTATCAAAACCTGGGAAAAAAATTCTAGGAAGGATAAAAAAGTAAGACAATCTACCTCTCTCTAGAAACATTGCCATGGAATGCGACTTTGCTAGTCTAGCACACAATTGAAGAACTACCTGTACTATAACTGTTGGAAGGTGTATTCACAAGAAATATTCATTTCTCTATGTTGTTCATCTGTTTTCATGTATCGCAAAGGATTTCCTAAAATCTTCATGAATGCACTATTTCCTTTAATGTTGTCATCCAAGGAATACTTTTTACTGTTATTCATAGCACCTGCACTAGATAAATTTGTATCTTTAGAATTGAGCTCAAGTGAATTTCCTCCCACAGATACAATGTTATGAACATCTGGAGTATGCTGGAGCTTGCATTGCAACATATGGTCAAGTATAAGCAATAAGGAAGTCACCCACTTAAGAACTACAACTTTTTTCCCTGTCAGGTTATTTGGAATAAAATTTGTTAATAAGTCTAATGTGACACCAACAATTCTATTCTCTACTCCTATTTCTCTTGTACTCCTGTCTTCACTAAAAAAAATGTCAAAATATGAGAAATAGTTGATAATGGACTACTATCTTTTTTCAGATCCCTCCACCTTACCAAGCTTTAGTTTGTTGAATGATAAAGGAAACAACTCTCACATTGTATTGGCCTTTTTTTTGGATGCACAATGGCACAATCAAATCAGTCATCGAAAAATCAACGGAATATGTACTTTGCAACAGATTTACACACATGGTTAGTATATCCTCAACGGGAGTATTTTCTAGAGGCTTCTCTTCATAAGAAGCCTCTGTTATTTCATTAGAGGAAATTTCAATTTAAAATGGGCCTTCCAAAAATAATACAAATTCTGTGTCATCATATATTATCCAATCAAAATGCTTAAAATTTCAACAAGGGAGCACCTATTAAACAATTTTTTAATATAAATTTGGGGATAGGTATCATAAGAAAAACTACTTTTTTTGTTCGTATTTTCGGCATATCTCCCTGTGTTTTTACTCAAATATCGATCGGGAGAGCTCGTTGGATGTGGAATTAAATATCTCATCCAACAAGTACCCACTTGGCATACTTTTGATGGGCCCTGCTACCCCAAAAACAAGAAATGCTTGAAAAAATGTGATGATGACATCATCATCATGTTTTTTCAGATATTTCTTGTTTTTGGGATAGTAGGGCCCGTCAAAAGTATGCTGAGTGGGTACTTGTTGGATGTGGAATTTAATTCCACATCCAACAATCTCTCCCGATCGAAATTTGAGTAAAAACACAGGGAGATATGTCGAAAATATGAACAAAAAAGTAGTTTTTTTTTCTTCCTCCAAAATTAATAAATATTATTTTATTAATTTTCCTTAGGAGGCCCATTTTGAGTTGAAATTTCCTCTAATGTTTCATTAGTATTATCCTTGGGAGCCTTTGAATTACCTAGTGATAGGGAAATAGCTTGGGAAAGTTTATAATATTCTTGTGTTGGATCCTTGGGATAATTGAAGAGCCACTCCATAGCCAGTTCAACACTATTTGTTTCAACATGCCTCAATGCTTCCTCTACCCTAGAACTTGGAAATACCATGTCAACCATCATAGAAATGGAAGACTGATCTGGTGGATTAAATCTAAAATGTTGATTTGTGCTTCCATGAATAACATTTATGCTTCCTTTTGCATCACCTATGGCTGAGTATACATGGGTAATAATGGAAACTACTGAGGTAATCATAGATGGACTGGAATGAAAAAACATTGGATTGTTCCATATAGGTATAACAACATAGAGAACCCAAGCTTGTAGTGTGTGAAAAAAAAACTTTGGGTCCCTTGGAGCATTGAAAGATCCTCCAACAACTAGTTGCACTAATAGTTGCGATGTGGAAGGCATAGTTAACAATAAAGAAGAATTCAAGAGGTGTTCCAAGATCCTGCAATAGCTTCATAATGTATCTAACAACCAAGGGGCATGCTCTATCTTGTCATTTTCATTCCCTTTTTCATTTTCATCTTCCATTCCTCATTGTGACATAAATTGTACTGTCCATAGTAAATGACCCATTACTTCAAAAGTAGTCAAAATACTTTTAATTGTACCATGAGCATAGAAACAATTCACTATTGTTGTATTGCACATGAACTTACACTTGTCATATATAACTGTTGTCATGTCATCCACAAATTTCCTTAAGTATCGACACTTTGAAGAAAGTGATGATTCAAACTTAGTTGAGCTACAATTATCATCCACATCAAGACTGTCACGAATCCTATAATGACAGTATGACATAATCACATCCACCGAACCAGGTGGGACTCTGTCAAGCACATAGGTGAAAATATTGAGAGGGAGGCATGTAATACCAATGTATCAAACCTTTTGTAACACCCCGATTTTGAACCCATGGTTTTGAAATTATACATGATTTTTTTATATATTGTATGTAAATCATGGTGAGGAGCTCAAGGCCAAGGACCTGCCATTGATTTGTTTTTTTTTTGTATCGGTGATCAAGGTTGATGCTGATGGGTATAGTGCTAAGTCAAGAAAGGTATATATTTTTGAAGTCATCATGTAAATATACAATATAATAAAAATAACACAGCTAGCTATGCACTGCAACGTAAGAGATGGGGGCATGATTTCACAAGGAATATGGAGGGGAGTTAGTCAAACTCTTGAGCCATAGGGTGAGACGAGATGTCAATGGGGGAACCCATAAACCCTCAAATACCTATTTTTCCTCTGCATTCAATCATTCAATTATTCCAAAAGAGAGGTTGAGGCAGTTAATGCCTTGGGCAGAGCAAGGCAGGGAAGTCGGTTTCGTGACTGAGCTTTCCTGCAACCTATAGTCTCGTAAGCTACATTCTTGTCTCTGAATCAAGTAATCATGGGGATTGGTTCCAGTATTCCTTTCCCTCAGTTGCAAGAAGATTTTTTTTTGTTATATGTGGTGGTTGTTCATTCTTTCCTATCCCGCAGTGGCGATTGTTTTGGTGAATATTTCATATGTTGTTCATTACGCATTGTCCATTCTCTTGAGTCAGGGAAGCAACGCGAGATAGCAGAGTATTGCTACGTGTTTTTGCAAGTAATTTCCTTTTCTGAGACCCTGGTTGATGAGTTATAGTGTTATTCTGAACTACTAAGTGGTATGAAACCATGTTTCTCTGTGTCACTGAGTGGAGCCCTATGTTTATGTGTCTCCTTGTGGTTTGTTGTGATGTGCACCCTTGTTTGGGTCTGAACTGTATGCAAGACTTAGGAGTGGAAGAGACATCGAATGTGCTTGATAAACCTAGTACAAAGAGGAACCTCTCAAAAATATAAGAGTGTCTAGTGAATCTTCGGTGCATGCCCTAAAGAGAAATGGAAGGGAAGGCATAGCCCGAGGGACTGTGTATCAGAGAAGGGGATTCTTCCTTGTGTTGGGGTGCAGGTAAAGTGGATGCCAGGCTAGATAGGTATTGTGGAGGTGTCCCTAGATCTTGAATGAGCCACTAGATTATCCATTCTTCCTTTCCACTGCCTTATCATCCTCATAAACCCAAATGTAGATTTTCTTGGATGATAGCCTGTGAAACCTAATTGTATATTCGCTTGGTTGGGTAGCTTGTGAAACCCAATCAGATATTGGCTTGGTTGAGTAGCCTAATAAACCCAACTGGTAGTTGGCTTGGCTGTGTCTTGTTGTGCATTTTTCCATGTGTGATCCTTGGATGGACATCCTGATAAACCCAACTATGAATGTTGTCTTGGATGAGTAGCTTGATAATCCCAGCAGTGAGATGGATTGGTTGTGTAGACTAATAAACCCATTTGTTGGCTTGGTTGGTCCTTAATGTGAATATTGGGATGATTGTGTGTAGTATAATAAACCCAACTATTAGCTAGCTTGAATGTGTATCCTAATAAACCCAATAGTGTATTGGATTTATTTCTTGTAGCATGATAATCCAACTGGGTGTTGGCTTGGATGGACAATCTGATAAACCCAACTGAAGTTTGGCTTGACTGTGTGTGTGAGTCTATTGTTCCCTAGTTCCTTGTGGAAGTCATGCCCAGCTCGGGGGTGGCAGTTGTGTTGAGATATTCATGAACACATCTGGCCTATGGTTGGGTGGAATGTTGCAATGACATAGCTAGTTGCAGGACAGCTTCATCTTCAAGATAAGTATTCTCTGTTATTTTTATTTATGCAATGTATTTTCTTATGAATGAATTGAATATGATGAATGATTTCTAATGATTTCAGTAGAATTTATTATTGTTAAATGTTCCTGCAATTGCATCTATATATTCCTTGTATGTTTCAATGAATTTTGCTTATGATCATGGAGGCTATAAGCATGGTTATAGAGTCAAAAGACATCTGACTTAAGCGTTTATGCATGCCGAAATCTTCTTGCGAAAGGAACAAGGTGGGAGGTGGAAGAGAGAAGTTGAAACAAAGCAGAATGGTCATTTTCTGCACCCTGGAATTCTCCTATGGAAGGAGAAAGTTGGAAGAGAAAAAAAGAGCCATAAATTCCAATGCAAAAGTGTGTTTTCCACACACCAGAATCTGCCTTTCGAAGGCGGAGGGAGGGAGGCAGAAAATGGGGAAAAGGATAAAGTGAAAAATTGTTTTTTGATTTCCGAGGTCCGCACTGGAAGGTAGAAAGGAGGAAATCAAAATGCGGAAATTCCAAAGAAAAGTGATTGTTTCATGGGTTTTCCAATTTTTGGATCCACAGCAGAAGGAGGAAAGGAAAAAGTTGGAAGGTAGAAAGTCGAAAGACAAGTGATCGTTTCGCGGGTTTTTCGATTTCCAAGGTTTACAATGGAAGGTGGAAAGTCAAAAGATAAGTGATCGTTTTGCGGGTTTTCTGAATCCCGAGTTCCACAGTAGAAGGCGAAAGGGTGGAAGGAGGAAAGTGTTTAAATGACTTCATCGCACATTATGTTTCCGAGTTCCACAACAGAAGGAGGGAAGGAGAAATGCAGAAGGTGGAGTGTGGAAAGGACAGGTTCAGTGCAGAAATGACCTTTCTAGTTACAGAGTGGATCTGTCAAGGGCGGAATGACGGTTACAATGTTTTGTAAGCCTAATAATGAATGTAAACATATGTTAAATGACCCATGGCTATGTTAAAGATAAATAGGTAACAAGTTTTAAATTATTCCGCATATCAGTCAGGTGTATGGGCATCGAGTTCATGGACATTGTAGTATATCAGAGTAGCGGGTACACTACATTGTGGTATTAGAGCGAGTAGTTGTAGTCGTGTTCCTCATTCTAATGAAGAGGGGAGGGGACGTGACATTATGGTATTAGAGCTAATGGTTACAACATTGGGCCTAGACGGGCCAAGTGAATAGTTTTGTAGAGAGAGAACTGCAATAGACAGTCAGTAAGTATTTTTTAAATTTTGAGATTGTCTAACAAATGGTGTTTATTAACACATTTTGTAGAGTCATAGTGCATATTGGAAAAGTTGTTTTATGGCTCCTGTATGAGAACCTACAACATGAATTATGCATAAGATCCCTATGAGCACGAGGCAAATGATATGGGGGAAAACATTCGAGTTGGAAATGCTGAGATGGAATCCAATGGGAGAAGATATCAAGATACTCCCCTAGATATTGCAACCACCATTAGAATCATAAGGGTGGAGATGCAAAGTTACAGGGAAGACAATGAGAGAATGATTAAAGCTGAGGAAGAGTAGAATCATATAAACGCATCCATGCTGTAGAGTTTGACAAACATCCAAAGGTGGATGAACTATGGGCATCAGGAACTTAATCTGAAAGGGAGTAAAAGTAGTGCCAGAAGAAGAAAAATGTCTTCCAGTGGATCATCTCACTCTGAAGGATCTACTGGTGGTTCAATCTCTTCATCTCACAGGGATAAGAGAAAGAGGCATTACCGAAACAGTTCACGTGATGAATTTAAGAAGGAAAGGCCTCCTACCTTTAATGGTGAGATAAAGACTGGTCAAGAAGTTGAGTCTTAGCTTCTTGGAATGAAGAAATATTTCCAAGTCAAGGATTACTCTGGAAATCTAAAGGAAAGGATAACCATCTTCAATATGAATGGAAGAGAATATATATGGTGGGAGCACCTTAGACAAGTGAAGAAGATTAATGATAGAAATATCACGTGGAAGCAGTTCAAGAAGTATTTCAAGCAGAAGTACCTCTCTGACAGGTACTATGATGACAAGATTAAAGAGTTCCATGAGTTGAGGTTAGGGAAGCTTACCATAGAAGAATATGCAAAAAAAATCTTGGAGTTGTTGAGGTATGTAAGGAACATAAGGGATGATAAAGTGATAATCCAGCGTTTCCTAAGTGGATTACCTTAGTCATACAAAGAAAAAATTGAGTTTAATGAACCTAGAAATCTATAAGAGGCTATAAGAAAGGCCAGGTATTACTATGATCAGAACAAAATCAAGCCTAATATCCATAAGGCATGGAAGGACAAGAAGAATCAAAATTTTGACCAAAGGAAGAAAGGTTTTAAACCTTCTCACTTCTGAAATCAACAAAGGCAGCCATCAAAAGCTATGACTAAGCTAGCCTGAGTGATGGAAGATAGGCCAAGACATCCAAAAGAGATCAGAGGACCACTCCAATGTTGGAGATGTAAAGAAACCATATGCGCAGGAACTATCCACTTGAGAACGAGTATGTAAGGAAATCTCAAAACGTCCAAGGAGTTGAAACGGTGGGTCAAGTAGAAAGGATTGTCCCTAGAATTTATGTAGCACTAGAGGACCTCTAGGAAGATCATCAGTCAACTATGGTTGAAGTTGAAGGTAATATTGTTGAGGAATCTGTTTATGTTTTGATTGACCCTAGATCTACTCATAGTTATATTACTCCTAGAGTTGTTGAGAATTGTTCTTTTAAGAAGTTAAAGCATAAAAAATCATAGTTAGTTCAGATAGACACTAGAACCAAGAGAAATGTTAGTGAAGTGGTAGAGAAACATCCATTTGTCATGGATGGGTTATTCATTATGTAGAATTGAATGTTATACCACTTGGTTCCTATGATATTCTCATTGGAATGGACTGGTTAGAAGAGAACATAGTTAAGCTTGACTATTACAATAAGACTTTTGAATGCATGGATAAAGAAGGAAATCCAAGGGTTGTAAGAGGCATTCCAAAGGTGATTCTGTTAGGAATATTTCAACAATGCAACTAAAAAAAGTTCTCGAGGAAAGGTTGTATATTGTATGCATCCCATGTTTTGGAGGTAGAAGAGAATGAAACTCCTAGGTTGGAGGATTTTCATGTATTGCTGGAATTCATGGATGTTTTCCCCGATGAAATTCCAGGGCTTCCTCCAAAGAGAGACATTGATTTTACAATTGACCTTGTTCCTGGAGTAGCACCAATGTCTAAGACACCCTATAGTATGAGCACACCATAATTGATAGAGCTGAAGATGCAGCTGCAAGAGTTTCTAGAAAAGAAGTACATCGGGCCAAGTGTGTCTCCTTGGGGAGCACCAATTCTATTTGTGAAAAAGAAAGATGGTACACTCAGGTTGTGTATTGATTACATATAGTTGAACAAATTCACTGTGAAGAAGAAACACCCTTTACCTTGAATTGATGACCTTTTTTATCAAATGAGAGGAGCAAAGGTATTTTCCAAGATTGACTTGAGGTCTGGTTACCATCAGGTAAGAATCAAAGATGAATATATTCATAAGACAACCTTCAGAACAAGATATGTTCACCATGAGTTTATAGTGGTACCATTTGGTCTCACAATTGCACCAGCTACATTTATGTGTCTCATGAATAGTGTTTTCAGCAGGTATCTAGATAAGTTTGTTCTTTTTTTCCTTGATGAAATCCTTATTTATTCTAAGGATGAAGAAGAACATGAAGAACACTTGAGACTGACATTGAAATTGATAAGGGAGCATAAGATGTATGCAAATTTGAGGAAATGTGACTTTTGTAAAGATAGAATTCATTATTTGGGTCACTTTATCTCTGAGGAGGGAATATCTGTGGACCCTTAGAAGATTGAGGCCATTATGGATTAGCCAACTCCAAGAAATGTGACAAATGTGAGATATTTTATGGGACTTGTAGGATACTACATGAGGTTCATTGAAGGATTCTCCAAGGTTACAAATTCAATCACTTCCTTGCAAAAGAAGGGGATACAATTTGAATGGACACCAAGATGTGTGAAGAGCTTCCAACAGTTGAAGAATCTTCTTACAAGTGCACCAATCTTAAATATTGCAGACCCAGAAAAAGACTTTGTGGTGTGTACTGATGCATGTAATCAAGGACTTGGAGGATTTCTTATGCAAGACAACCACGTGGTATGCTATGAGTCGAGAAAGTTTAAGGATCATGAGAAGAACTATGCTAGTCATGATTTATAACTTGCATCCATAGTACATGCTCTCAAGATGTTGAGACATTACTTAATGGGAAGAAAATTTGGGCTAAGGACAAACCACTGTGGTTTGAAGTACTTGTTTGATCAACCAACTCTAAATGCTAGGAAAGCTAGATGGCTGGAGTTTTTGTGTGAGTTTCACTTTGAAATAAAAAACACATAAAAGGAAAAGAAAATAAAGTGGTTGATGCACTCATCACGAAGCTGCATGAAATGCATGTGGAATCTCTTAGTACTTGCCAATTAGATTTGAGAAAACATATTATTAATCATACTGTTGAAGATGAAATGTATGTGCAAATAAGGAACGAGTTGTAGCATCAAAGACTTGAAAAGAAGTATGAGGCATATAAATTAGAAGAAGATGCACTTCTTACCTATAAGAACATAATTTATATTCCACATGTAGCATACTTGAGGATAATTGTTATGGATGAAATCCATCAATCTCCATATTCTGGTCACCCAGGATATCAGAAGACAGTTTTTACAACCCGAAAGCAGTATTTTTGTCCAAGGATGAAAAAGAACATTGCTGAGTATATTTCTAAGTGCATGAAATGTCAGCATGTGAAGGTTGAGCATCGACACCTAGCAGGGTTATTGTAGCCTTTTCCAGTTCGAGAATGGAAATGGGAAGTTATTTCCATGGATTTTATTACAGGATTGCTAATGACTTGGAGACAACATGATTCCTTTATGGTTGTTGTGGAAAAGTTGAAAAAGGCATCACATTTTATACCTGTTAAGTGCACATATAAAGTTGATGCCATTGGGAAAATATTCATGAAGAATATTTTCAGATTGCATGGATTACTAAGGCAATAATTTCTGACATGGATACCAAGTTCACTTCCAAATTTTGGAAGGGTTTGTTTTCATATTTGGATACCAAGTTGAAATTCAGCACCGCCTACCCTCCACAAACCGATGGGAAAAGCGAGAGAGTGAATCATTTGCTTCAAGACATGCTTCGCATGCATGTGATGGACAAACCATACAAGTGGGAGGATTATTTACACTTGGTATAATTTTCATATAATAATGAACATCAATAATCTTTGGGAATTATTTCATATGTGTGGAAATTGAACCCAAGAGATATAACAATTACACTCACAAAATTGCTAATCGAACATGCAAAATTAACACCAAAGGAGACTCAAATTGGAGCATAACACTAATCTCTATTGAGTAAGTGTACAATAGCCAACCTTATGAAGTAATAGGCCGCTATAATATATAATTACATGATATATTTGAATGCATAAATATTCCATTCTAAATAGTCAAAAAGTAGGCTTACCAAAACTAGTCAAATCCCCCATAGGTGCATAAAGTAGTTTCCAAATCTAGGTAGATGCTCATGAATTGGCTAAGTCAAGTGGGAAAGATAAAGAGAGATGGAAATACAACTAATACATGCTTTTATTTGGAGAAAAGGAGGGAGGATGATGTGGGAAAAAAACAAGGAAGTTGCAACTAGACTAGCTTTTCCTTTGCCTTAAATAAAAAATAAAACAAGGCAGCTTTACAGAAAAAGTAGATATGCGCTTTGGAGAATCCATGTTAGAATAGTCAACCCATAGTTAGCTACCTTAGACATTAATTTATCCAATTTTTTTCGTATTTGCCTAGTTTCCATATTCCACCTTATGCAAGTTGTCCTCCACACATCCATAGTGGTCAAAATTGCTAAATTTGAGTCATGGAGCGCTTGGGAAACCACTTGGAATCAAATTTGATTTATTCTTGGCCTCCCTAGTGCATGTCTGCTTTTTCTGCTTTATTGCCTGCTTTTTCTGATTTTTAAGGCAATTGGGAAAGCTTGACTAGGTGAAGTTAACTTGTTATTTGTCCTCATCATCCTCCACCATTTTATCCTAATAAAAGAATGTATGAGTTGTCCTTCCATCACCTATTATATTTCCTAATTTATTTTTCCAATTCGTGAGCTCCTAGACAGTTTTGGAAACTGCTTTATGCACCTATGGGGGATTTGCTTAGATTTAGTAAGCCTGCTTTTGACCAAATTCGAATAGAATCCTTATGCATTTGAATCTCTCATGTAATTATTTATTGTGGAAGCCTATGAATTCACAGGGTTGGCTATTGTACACTTATTCAATACAGATTAGTGTTCTGCTCCATATTCAGTCTCCTTTGTGAGTAATTTTCATGTGTAATTGGCAATTGTTGTGAGTGTAATTGTTCTAAAACTTGGGTTAAATTTTCACATGGTATCAAAGCCTTTGTATATCAATTTCCCTCCTTCCAATTTTCTATTGCAGGTTCGACATCATTGACTGGGAGCATTCTGCTGACTGAAGGGACAATTTTTGAGCTATGGATCAATCTCAGAAGATCATATTGACTCCATTTAACTTCTTTGAATGGAAAGAAGAGATGGAGATACTGTTGAGAGTGAAATGCATCTATAGAGTGACTATGGAAACAGAAGCAAATCCCAATGCAGCTACAGAGAAGATTAAATGGCACAACAAGAGGGATGAGGCCTATGGTCTCCTGTGTCTGAGCATATCCAGAGACCTCATTTTCCATCTTGATGGATTAACATCACCAAATTAAGTATGGGAGAAGCTTGTTGAGATTTTTGGTAATATAGATGAGATGAGGGGACATCAAATTGAAAATTAATTGATCTCCCTGAGTCCCAATAGCTTTGAATCCCTGCAACTCTATTTTTCTAGGTTCAAAGCACTTGTTTTGCAGCTAAAACAATGTGGGATTGAAAATAAGGATGAGAAACTAGTTTTGGCCATACTCTCGAAGCTTGGACCTGAATATTCAGTGTTTTTTTCGACCTTATATGCCACAAAGTTGACAGCTCGAGCCTGGAAAATGCCTAGCCTTGCAGATTTCATGGAATCTCTCACACAAGAACAAGATAAATTGGTGATGATGGGCACCATAAAACCATCCAAAGACCAAGATCTGGTTGCTGGAGATTCGAGGGTGGATTCAAAAAGCAAGAAATCTAAAAATCCACCTGAGCAAAAGAGAGACAAGAACAAGTCTCCAGAGGAGCCTCAAGGTTCCAAGAAGAACCCCCAGAAGAAGAAGAATAAGGGAGAAATGAGCAAGTGTGCATACTGCAGTAAGGGAAATTATTCTGAAAGCTCCTGTATGAAGAAGCAAATAGACATGCTGACCCAACTCCTGGAAAAGAATGGCATCTCCCTTCCAGACAGCTCAAAGAAGAGGGAAGGAGGATCAAATTCAGAAGACAGAGAGAGAGTTCATGCATTGGTTGCTGGCACATCAAGCTCACCTAGTTTCATCATTGATTCTAGAGCTTCAAGACATATGGTTTCGACCAAGGAGGCATTCACCTCACTTGACATGTTGAAAGGTCCACCAATTGTACTGGGAGATGACTCTCTCACTGAACGTTTGGGCAAAGGGAGGATTGATCTTGACCATGGTAATTTCAGCAATGTATTGTATGTTCCAGGTCTTGCCTCTAACCTCTTATCAGTGTATTAGATGACCCACATAGGGTCTCCAAATAAGGTCATATTCTCCCCTGATGAAGTTGAGATCACAGAGATCTCAAGTGGTAAAATCATTGCGAAAGGAGTTTCAAATCACACTTCGAAGGTATACATGTTCTCACACTTCCTACCCTACTCAAACCCCTCTACTCTTCTGATTCATGCTAATGAGGCAAGCAAGATTTGGCATGAAATATTTTTCCACCTTAATTACAAGTATCTTTCTGATCTTAGTGAAAAAGAAATGGTCATAGGGTTACCAAAGATTAAGTTTTCCAAAGGAGTCTGTCAAGGTTGCATCTTAGGAAAACAACCAGAACATAAATTTGAGAAAGCTAGTCATGAGAGAACCTCTGCACCTCTTGAGTTGATCCACAGTGATGTTTCTGGCCCATTTCCTCATATGTCAATGAGTCAGGCCAAATATGCATTGACATTCATAGATGACTTTTCCAAGTATCGCTGGGTTTACTTCCTGAAACACAAGTCTGAATTTTTTGGCCTCTTCAAAGTATTTAAGGATTTGGTTGAAAACCAGTCTGGGAGGAAACTCAAGGTCCTCATATCTGAAAATGGTGGTGAGTATGTCAAGTCTTAGTTGATTCAATATTGTGCAGATGCAGGTATTCATATGCAACATTCTATCCCTTACACACCACAACAGAATGGTGTTGCTGAGAGGAAGAACAGATCACTGAAAGAGATGGCAACCTGCATGATGGAGGATAAGACTTTGCCACCAAAGTTTTGGGCCAAAGCTATAAAATGTGTAGCCTATATCTAGAATAGGATGCCTCATAAACAACTTGATGGTATGACTCCTTTCGAAGCATGGAGTGGGCACAAGCCAGATGTGACCCATTTCAGGATTTTTGGCTCAAGGGCTTGGGATAGAATTCCAACAGAAAAGAGGAAGGATTTGTAGCCCCAAAGCCAAGAGTGTCTATTTTTTGGGTACTCTGAAGATTCAAAAGGGTACAAGCTGATAAATTTTAGCACAAACAAAGCCTTCATTGAAAGGTGTGTTCAGTTTCAAGAAGAGCCCCTAGCAGCAGTGGAAGTTGGAGAATCCTCTTCACCACCAGAACCTCTGAATGTAAGTGAAGAGATAGTTGAACATGCTGATTCTGATATGTCTGATAATTATGATTTAATTTCAGATCCTAACAGTCCTACAAGACCAAAATGGGCAGAAAATACCATTCATGCAGCTGGAGAACTAGTTGGAAATCCTAATGATCCTAGGAGGACTAGATCTCAGTTTGAGAGTGCTCTATGCATGAAAGATCCTATGTTTGCAGATAAATGCTATCTGATGGTTGAATCAGACCCACAGACATATGAAGATGTAGAAAATGATCCAAGATGGAAAACAACCATGAAATAAGAGTTCAGCTCACTCTAGAAGAACAACACTTGGGAGCTGGTTGATCTTCCCCCAGGGAGGAAGCAAGTTCAGTGTAAGTGGGTTTACAAAACCAAATTTGCTGCTGATGGTTCACCTCTGAAGTACAAGGCCAGATTGGTAGCCAAGGGATACTCACTGGTACATGGCATAGATTGCAACGAGACCTTTGCACCGGTGGCAAAGATGGACTCCATCAGGCTAGCCTTCGCCATTGCAGCTTCAAAGCAGTGGGAGGTACACCACATGGATGTGAAGTGTGCTTTCCTAAATGGATATCTCACTGAATATATTTACATGTAGCAGCCTCAAGGATTTTCTACTAACCCATATCTTGTGTGCAGGCTAAAGAAGACATTGTATGGGCTTAAGCAAGCCCCCAGGGCTTGGTATGCCAAGATTGATAGCTTTCTGCTATCATTGAATTTTGTTTGATTCAAGTCAGATCCAAATGTCTATTTGAAGCTGATTCATGGTTCATTAATGATCATTGTTTTGTATGTTGATGACCTTCTCATTAAAAGAAGCTCAAAGGATGAAATTTCCTCCTTGAAGGATGGAATGAACCATGCCTTCTCATTGACTGATTTGGGCTTATTGAGCCAATTCTTGGGGCTCGAGATTGCTCAAACCAAAGAAGGAATAAAAGTACATCAGTCCAAGTATGCCTTGGATTTTATGAAAAAATTCAATATGAAGGATTGCAAGCCAAGCAAGACTCCTTTCCTTTCAGGAGTTAAGCTTGAAGAAGTTGATTCTTCACCTATGGTAAACAATACATTGTATAGGAAATTGATTGGATGTTTGTTGTATCTTACACATACTCAACCTGATATTTATTATGCAGTAAGTGTGGCTTCAAGATACATGGATCAGCCTCATGAGATCCATTGGAGAGCAGCCAAAAGGATCCTTAACTTTGTTCACGGAACAAGGTCTCATGGGATCTTCTACAAAGCTAAATCTGATCTTGAATTGATTGGGTTTACTGACCGTGATTGGGCAGGTGACAACATAGATCAAAAGTCAACATCATGATATGTGTTCATGCTTGCTGAAGGGCCAATGAGCTGGTCAAGCAAGAAATAGAGTTCCATTGCACTCTCATCTACAGAAGCAGAGTATAGAGGAGTTGTAAATGTAGCAACTCAATGTTTATGGTTGCAGGGGTTACTTGGTGAGTGTGGATTTGAATCAGAATACTCAACTACTATCTATTGTGATAATCAGAGTACCATTTGAATCTGTAATGATCCAGTTCAGAAACAGAGAACCAAACACATTGAGATCCATATGCACTACATCAGATAGCTTATGCATGATGGCACCATTCACCTACTCTTTTGTTCATCTTCAGAACAAGTAGCAGATATATTCACCAAAGTTTTTTGTGAGAAGACATTCAGCAATCTCAAATCACTGCTAGGGATTACTGATCATGCTGTGAAGCATGAGTGATGACAAGATTTTCAAATTTTGTTTTACTGTCCATGTTTAAGGGAGGATTTTTCCCACTGAGTTTTTTCCTCTTTCCTTGGTTAAATGGACATGCAGTATGTAAAGGGTGACTAAGCCTTGTTTCTAGGCCCTATAGTTTTCTTATATTTTACTCATAAGTTAGGCTTAAGGGGGGGTGTTAGAATAATCAACCCATAGTTAGCTACCTTAAACATTAATTAATCCAATTTTTGTCTTATTTGCCTAGTTTCCATATTCCACCTTATGCAAGTTGTCCTCCACACATCCATAGTGGTCAAAATTGCTAAATTTGAGGCATGGAGTGCTTGGAAAACCACTTGGAATCAAATCTACTTTATTCCTGGCCTCCCTAGTGCATGTCTTCTTTTTCTACTTTATTGCCTGCTTTTTCTGAGTTTTAAGGCAATTGGGAAAGTTTGACTAGGTGAAGTTAACTTGTTTTTTGTCCTCATCATCCTCCACCCTTTTCTAGTAAGAAACGTATGTATGATTTTTCCTTCCATCACCTATTAGATTTCCTAATTGATTTTTCCAATTCGTGAGGTCCTAGACAGTTTTGGAAACTGCTTTATGCACCTATGGGGGATTTGCTTAGATTTAGTAAGCTTGATTTTGACCAAGTTCGAATGGAATCCTTATGCATTCGAATCCCTCATGTAATTATTTATTGTGGCAACCTATGACTTCACAGGGTTGGCTATTGTACACTTATTCAATACAGATTAGTGTTCTGCTCCATATTCAGTCTCCTTTGTGAGTAATTTTCATGTGTAATTGGAAATTGTTGTGAGTGTAATTGTTCTAACACCTGGGTTCAATTTCCACATTCCAGAATAAAGAAGACATGCTAAAATGGGTTCCAGGATGTTTTCCAAGTGCTCCATGACTCAGTTTTAGCATATGTTGACTTCTAGGACATCTAGAAGGAAACACGCATAGAGTGGAATCTAGGAAACTAGGTAATAAGACAAAAATTATTAAATTAATGTCTAATATAGGTAACTATAGGTTGATTATTCTAACACCCCCCCTTAAGCCCAAATCTATGAGTAAATATCATAAAAATGTAGGGCCTAGAAATAAGGATTAGTCACCCTTTACATACTGCTTGTCCATACAATCAAGGAAAGAGGAAAAAAACCCAGTGGGAAAATCCTCCCTTAAACATGGAAAAGAAAAACAAAATTTGGATATATTGTCATCAATCATGGTTCATAGCATGATCAACAATCCCCAGTATTGATTTGATATTGTTGAATGTATTCTCACAAAAAACTTTGGTGAAGATGTCTTTTATGTGTTCTGAAGATGCACAAAAGAGTAGATGAATGGTACCATCATACGCAAGCTGTCTGATGTAGTGCATATGGATATCAATGTGCTTGGTTCGCTGTCTCTGAATTGGATCATTGCATATTCAAATGGTGCTCTGATTATCACAGTAGATAATAATTGAAAACTCTGATTCAAAGCTACATTCTCCAAGTATTCCCTGCAACCACAAACATTGAGTTGTTGCATTTACAACTCCTCTATACTCTGCTTCTGTAGATGAGAGTGCTATGGAACTCTACTTCTTGATTGACCAACTGAGTGGTCCCTCTACAAGCATGAACACATATCCTGATGTAGACTTTCGATATGTGTTTTCACCTGCCCAATCACTGTCAGTAAACCCAATCAAATCAAGATCAGATTTTGCTTTGTAGAAGATCCCATGAGTTCTTATTCCTTGAACAAATTTTAGGATCCTTTTGGCTGCTCTCCAGTGGATCTCATGAGGCCGATCCATGTATATCAAAGCCACACTAACTGCATAACATATATCAGCAAGTGTGTGTAAGATAAAGCAAACACCCAATCAACTGCTTATACAGTGTATTATTTACCATAGGAGAAGAACCTACTTCTTCAAGCTTAACTCCTAAAAGGAAGGGAGTCTTGCTTGGCTTGCAATATTTTATGTTAAACTTGTTCATAAAATATAAGGCATGCTTGGACTGATGTACTTTGATTCCATGTTGGGATTGCGCAATTTTGAGACCCAAGAATTGGCTCAACAATCCCAAATCTATCATAGAAAATGCATGGTTCATTGCATCCTTCAAGGAGGCAATCTCTTTCTTTGAACTCCCTATAATCAGAAGGTCATCCACATACAATACAATAATCATCAAAGAACCATAAATCAGCTTCAAATAAGACATTAGTATCAGACTTGCATCGGACAAAACTCAGTGATAGCAAAAAGCCATCAATCTTGGCATACCAAGCCCTAGGGGCTTTCTTGAGCCCATACAATGATTTCTTTAACCTGCACACTAAATATGGATTAGAAAAAAACCCTTCAGGTTGCTGCATGTAAATATTTTTAGTGAGATCTCCATTTAGGAAAGCACACTTCACATCCATGTGATGTACATCCCACTACTTTGAATCTGCAATGGCTAAAGCTAACCTTATGGAGTCCATCTTTGCCATTGGTGTAAAGGTTTCATTGTAGTCAATACCATGTACTTGTGAGTAGACATTGGCTACCAATATTTCCTTATATTTCAAAATTGAACCATCAGCAACAAAAATATTCTTGAAAACCCACTTACATTGAACTAGCTTCCTCCCTGGGGGAAGATCAACCAGTTCCCAAGTGTTTTTCTTCTAGAGTGAGCTGAATTCTTCTTTCATGGCTGTTTTCCATCTTGGATAATGTGCTGAATCTTCATATGTCTATGGATCTGATTCAACCTTTAGATAGAACTTCTCAGCAAATAGAGGATCTTTCACACAAAGGGCACTCTCAAATTGAGATCTAGTCCTCCTAGTGTCATTAGGATTTCCAGCTAGTTTCCCAAATGCATGAATGGTCTTTGATGCCAATTTTGGTCTTATAGGACTGTTAGGATTTGTAATGAAATCATCATTATCAGACATATCAGAATCAACAAACTAATTTGTCTCTTCATTTACAATCAATGGATCTGGTGGTGAAGAAGACTCTCCAACTTCAACTGCTACTAAAGGCTCTTCTTGGAATAGAACACTTATTTCAAAGAAATATTTGTTAGTGCCCAAGTTGATCATCTTGTGCCCTTTTGAATCTTCAAAATACCCAAAAAATAGGCACTCTTGGCTTTGGGGATGCAAAGCCTTCCTCTTTTCTGTTGGAATTCTAGCCCAAGCCTTTGAGCCAAAAATATTGAAATGGGTCACATCTGGCTTGTGCCCACTCCAAGCATCGAAAGGATTCATACCATTAAGAAACTTATGAGGAACTCTATTATAGATGTAGGATGCACAATTTATAGCCTCGGCCCAAAAATTTGGTGGCAAAGTCTAAGCCTCCATCATGCAGGTTGCCATCTCCTTCAGTGACCCGTTCTTTCTCTCAGCAACACCATTTTGCTGTGGTGTGTAAGGGATTGAATGTTGCATATGAATACCTACATCTTTACAATATTGAATGAACTCATACTTGAAATACTTACCACCATTGCCAAATCTGAGGATCTTGATTTTCCTCCTAGACTCGTTTTCAACCAAGTCTTTAAAGACTTTGAAGAGGTAAAAAACTTCAGACTTATGCTTTAGGAAGTCAACCCAACAATACCTGGAAAAGTCATCTATGAAGTTCAGTGCATATTTGGCTTGAATCATGGACATATGAGGGAATGAACCATCAATGTCACTGTGGATCACCTCAAGAGGTGCAGAGGTTCTCTCATGACTAGCTTTCTCATACTTGTGCTCTGGGTGTTTTCCTAGGATACAACCTTGACAGACTCCCTTATAAAACTTGATCTTTGGTAAACCTATGAACATATATTTTTCACTCAAATCAGAAATATACTTGTAGTTAATATGGCCAAATATTTCATGCCAAATCTTGCTTGCCTCATTAGCATGAATCAGAAGAGAAAAGGGGTTTGAGTAGGGTAGAAAATGGGAAAACATGTATACCTTCGAAGTGTGATCAACAACACCTTTTGCTATGACTTTACCATTTGAAATATTAGTGATTTCAACATCATCAGGGGAGAATATGAACTTCTTTGGAGACCCAATGTGAGTCATCTGATACACTAACTGTTAAATTTCATATGCTTAGCTAAGACATCAGTATTTCATTTCATTTTCATAAGAAAAGCATATAAACAGGATCACTGAAAGATAGACAAGCACAAACATACAAAAGGAACACAAAGATTTATCTTGGGAAAACTCTAAATGGAAAAAACCAGCAAAAGCTTCCTCAATATAGATGCCCCAAAAGGATAAAAGATAAAACCAGCAAGGAGATCAAAGCCTGATCCTCCTCCTTCTCCAGCTACTTCTCTCCTCCACAAGTGCGCTACTCAAGTGAGTGTGTGTTGCAAATGAGGAGCACTATACCTCTATTTATATTCATCCGTTCACTTAAGTTAACTCATCTGTCATGTAGGTTCGAGTTTCACATGTAGGCTCAAGTAACCACACTAGGGTGCTAATGACCCACCTTTACAATTAGAGGGGACTGCCTCATGACTCTTATTATTTCTTTCGATTAGGAACATTGGGGTACAAAGTAATACAAGTGGTTCTCCCAGTAGGACCATCGGGGACCACAAAGAAATACATATAGAATATTCTTCTAAGTTACAATATTTCAACACTCCCCTTTAACGAGAAGGGTATTCTATAACAACATCAACAACAACAATAATAGGAGAGAGATAGAGGAAATCATCAACATCATCAGGGTGATACATATATAAATCATTGGAAGCTTTTCAACATCATGTAGTCTTCATATTCAATCTTTATTCTTCAGCATCATCAGTACTTTGACTGCTTCGATCAGCAACATCTTCAGCATCTTGATTCTTCAATCAGCAGCAACATCTTCAACACTTTGAACTTTCGATCAACAACATCTTCAGCACTTTGACCTTTCGATCAGAAACATCATCTTCAACACTTTGGCCTTTCGATTAGCAACATCATCTTCAACACTTTGACCTTTCGATCAGCAACATCTTCTTCAGAACTTTGGCCTTTCGATCAGCAACAAATTCTTCAGTACTTTGGCCTTTCGATCAACAACAACATCATCATCATACTCTGATCTTTCGATCTGAAACATCATCATGAAAAAATCACCGAAACATCAACAAAACATCAACATCATCATCATCAAAATATCATCATCATCATACTCTGATCTTTCAATTAGAATCATCATTATCATCAGCCTCTGATCTTTCGATCAGAAACATCATCAACTGAACATCATCATACTCTAACATCAACTCATCATCATATTTTGATCTTTCGATCAGTACATCATCATCATCATACTTTGATAATACGACATCATCATCATCATCATCTCATCATCATCAAATTCTGATATTTCGATCAGAAACATCATCATCATCATCGTCTTCTGATCTTTTGATCAGAAAACATCATCATCAGCTGCAGCATCATAATCATAAGCAACTTATGATCTTCCGATCAGAAGACATCATCATCATCATATTCTGATCTTTCGATCATAGAACATCATCATCAACAACTTCTGATCTTTCGATCAGAGAAACATCATCATCATCATATTCTGATCTTTCGATCAGAGAACATCATCATCGTCAGCAACAGCATCATCATCATATTCTAATCTTTCAATCAGAGAACATCATCATCATCAGCAACTTCTGATCTTTCGATCAAAGAAACATCATCATCATCATATTCTAATCTTTCGATCAGAGAACATCATCATCATATTCTGATCTTTTAATCAGAGAAAATCATCATCAGCAGCAACTTCTTATCTTTCGATCAGAGAACACCATCATCATCAGCAATATCTGATCTTTCGATCAGAAACATCATCATCATCATCACACTCTGATCTTTCGATTAGAAACATCATCATCATCATCACACTCTGATCTTTCGATTAGGAAACATCATCATCAGCAGCAGCAGCCCACAGTACAAAAACAAAGAAGTCTTTGGATCTCTTTTGGACTCAAAATCCAAGGATGATGCAATCCTATCACATTCTCGACAACCGAGGTCACCGGATCATTTCTGAACTGAGGTTCAAGGATGATGCAATCCTGCCACATTCTCGATGACCAAAGTTACACCAGATCCATTCTGAACCGAAGTTCAAGGATGATACAATCCTGCCACATTCTCGATGACCGAAGTTACAATGGATCCGTTCTGAACCGAAGTTCAAGGATGATACAATCCTGCCACATTCTCGATGACCGAAGTTACATCGGATCCATTCTGAACCGAAGTTCAAGGATGATACAATCCTACCACATTCTCGATGACAGAAGTTACACCAAATCCATTCTGAACTGAAGTTCAAGGATGATACAATCTTTCCACATTCTCGATGACCGAAGTTACACTGGATCACTTCTATACATATGTCCCAGGATGATACAATCCCTCTTCATTCTCGAAGACCGAGGTCTCCGAATCACTTTAGGGAAAGTGCCCAGGGATGATACAATCCCACTGCAACATCACTACTCCCCCTTTCGGGAAGGTCTTTCTGAACCACACCAAAAGTGTTCAAACTTTACTTGAGACAAAGGATTAGTCAGCACATCATCATCTAAACCATCATCACCTACATCTTCAGTATGTGAATACTGAACTATCACCCTCTGTATCTCTAGTATGTGAATACTGAAAGCATCATCATCTATATATTTAGTATAGAAATACTGAAAGCATCATCATCTCTATATTCAGTATAGAAATACAGAATCACCATCATCTGCATCTATAGTATGTAAATACTGAAACATCATCTATATCTTCAGTATGGGAATACTAAAACATCTGCATCTTATCTCATATGTAGAAATACTGGATTTCTATGTGTTACAACGGAACACAGGGTTCTCTGTCATCACAACTCTAGTTATCACATAGAATCATTGTAGTATCCATCTTCAGATCAAAGAGACCTGATATTAGCTTCCGAATCCATATGACTTCACAACTTAGCAGAGCAATCTACTATGTATTCTGCTTCAGTCGTGCTAAGAGAAATACTAGATTGTTTCCTGCTAAACCATGAACTCATAGCAAACCCCAAACAAAAGCATCTACCTAATGTGCTTTTCCTATCTAAGATATTTCCAACCCAATCTGCATCTGTGTAGCCATACAATCTATACTCATAGCTACCATCATAGTATAGACCAAGGTCTATAGTCCCTTTTAGATATCTCATCACATGTTTTGCAGCTACTAAGTGAACCCGTCTTGGTTGAACAAGATATTGACTTAAGGTGTTCATGGCAAAACAAATGTCTGGTCTAGTATTTTTAAGTATAGAAATGACCCAATGATCTATCTGTAATGAGTCACATCCACTAACTCTGATGAATTATCAGCTCACAGTTTCAGGTTGGAGTCCATGGGTGTGGCCATGGCTTTGCATTCCAACATATTGAATCTCTTCAATATCTCTACCGCATACTTTCCCTGGTTGAGAAATATTTCTTCTGAACTTTGCCATACTTCTAGAACTAGGAAATAATGCATTAACCCAAGGTCTTTCATCTCAAACTCTTCTACTAGTTTCTTCTTGCTTTCCATGATCTGTTTCTCATTCCCTATCAAGAATAATTCATCCACATATAATAACAGGATGACAGGTTTATCTTCTACAACCTTGAGATAAAGGTTAGAATTAGCTTTACTCTTGGTAAAGCCCATAATTGACAGGAAATTATCTATCCTTCCATACCAAGATTTGGGAGCTTGCTTCATGCCATAGAGGGCCTTCTTCAACTTACATATATGAGTCCATCTATCTTCAACTTCAAATCCTTGTGACTATTCGATGTAAAACTCTTCCCCAATCATACCATTAAGGAAGGCTTGTCTTTACTTCATCATGGAATCAACTACCATCATAGTTCTGAAGGAAGTGTACCTTTCTTTTTGGAGTAAGTGTCTCTTCAGAATTAATTCTCTATTTCTTATAGAAACCTCTAGCCACAAGTCTTTCCTTACTTCTATCCACAACATATTTTATCTTTCAAATCCATTTGTAAGATACCACATTCTTGCTTTCTGGTTTGAGTACTATATCCCAAACATCATTCTAGTATCATAACATCTTCCATGAGTTCATCTTGTTAGATCATCAACATATCCTAGTCTTCTGCATTCAACTTTGAAGGTTGGAACCCACTTTACTCTTGGTAAAGTCTCGATCCATCAGGAAGCTGTCCATCATGTCGTACCGTGTCGAACTCAGATATCTTCTGTAGTCACTCCCCCTGAAGTGGAGTATTATCTTCCTTCTTCATTTTGTACAGGTGATTCTATGCTTGATATATACTGGTCAATAGAGTATGTCATGTCATAGTCTATTCTTTCTGAGGAAAATCACAATCCTTGCTTTGTACACTCATTCTTGTAGATACATATGGAAGATACTATGTACTTCCCTTTATGTCTCGAAATCATATCATATACATCATTCCCTATGATCAACTGTTATTCTTTGATCATAGCTTCTTTCATAGCATTATTTTCTTCAATTTGAGTTATCTCTCATACCCATGGTGGTATTCATCCTTCGAGGTGGATCTACCACTCTCTGAAGCTCTTTCTTTTGTCATGGTGTCTCTGACATTG
>LPNX010706070.1:123528-147564 GCA_001517045.1 Pseudotsuga menziesii | reverse complement strand
TACTTATCTTTTATTTGTTTCATGGGTAGAATCCATCTTGATCATTCTGCTTTATCATCTTCTCCATTCATGAAATCATCATTTCTTATCCAAATGATAAAATGAATAAGAGGTTCTTCAAGAATTGGGTTCTTCATATTCCTCATCGCATGAGGGATCTTCTTTGAATGGTGAGAGCTTGATCTTCAATTGCTCCCATCTTCTTCTTCTCTTCTTATGAGTCGAGCTGAAAGTAATCACTTCCTTCTGGAATACATTCTTCGCATGAATGAATCCCATTATCATGGGAGGCCATTCAAGGTGGCTATCACCATTTCTGCATTCTCTGCTTCTTCTTCTACCGCTTCAAGATGCTATGCATTTTGGATCTTCACATTCTTCAACTCTCATATTCTGAATTATGTTATTATCTTCAAATAGCTTGATCAAGGAATCAAACATCTTCAGTGTCTTTAGGGAAGACACTTGTGGTATAAGTTGATCCATGATTGAATCAACAATGATCTTCTTGGCCTTGATCAAGTTCTTCTTGTGTAAGGCTTTGAGGCTCATCTCCCTCTAGAACTGGAACCTCTCTACTCATGTAGGTGTCCAATTCATTTTATTTAGAGAGATCAAATACTTCCATGCTTGGAAGTTTTCAAATTCACCAAGATTATCATCAAACTGATGTGATAGATCACTTTGAAATGAGAACCTCAAATGCAAATAGCAAAAGATTAGATCTTACCGATTTGAGGTGTCTGTCCTGCTTCCAAAGCTGGCTGATCTAGGATTTGTCAGAGAAACCTGAATTTTCAAAACTTGGAATATTTCATATATTATTGGATATAAATATAGATCTATTCAAATGGATCTGTCTAATGTACTCATTTTCTGAAAACAGTGGAGGGAAGCTCTCGGAACAGGAAGCCCTAGTTTTCCAATTTCTTCTGCAGAAATGCATTTGACTGTTTCTGTTATATTTCCAAAATTACTGCTCCTCTGTGTCTTAAATTTCGTACTTAGGTAACCTCACATGTTCCTGATCCATCACCATAGGTTTCATCAGAATTGGTTTCACCAATTGGTATTTATGATCATTTTCCCAAGGTGACCTGTTACAGGACTGTTCAGAACAGTGAAGTTGTACGGCATGCCACGTGTCACTGGTTCATCTTCAGGTTCTAAAATTAGGACCACAGAAATTAAATTCTGTGATATTTTTGGAACATCTTTAGGAATTCCATTTGGACCTCTGTAGCCCAAGCTATAGCAATTTTCCCTAGGTGTCTTGTTTAGGGATGAATTCTGGAAGAGGCTGGAACCCTAACTTGGAGGGATCATATCGCCTAGAATATAGCGAATATAAGGCTGAATTTTGGATACAATGTTCATCAAGATTGTATCTTTGGTTTATAAAATTTTCATCTCCTGAACCTTCGCCAATGTTGGGATATAGTGAATATACAATAACTTAGTAGTTTTATTATTTAGGGTTTTTCTAGCTCCAGGTCAAACTAGGGTTTGACTTTCCTGGAGTTTCACCCAACCAAAAATATTGATCCAGGTCTCTAAAATTCGATTTTGATGAGTAGATAAATCCTATGCTGGGCTCACTCAAAAATTATTCTTCTGCAAGAATTCCTAATTTCCCACACCGAAAAATGAAAATGCTCGGAATCGAATTCCGCTTCGACAGAAAGATGTGCCATTCAATGGAGAGTCAGCCTAGCCTTCTTTTGCTGATCGATTATGGAGAGAGAACCAAAAATTAAGAAGCTCTAGATTCTGTAGATGCACAATGTATTCTTTTTAGGGTGGCTCTGATACCATGTTAACTTTTCATATGCTTATCTAAGACATCAGTATTTCATTTCATTTTCATAAGAAAAGCATATAAACAGGATCACTGAAAGATAGACAAACACAGCCATACAAAAGGAACACAAATATTTATCCTGGGAAAACCCTAAAGGGAAAAACCTAGCAAAAGATTCCTCGATATAGATGCCCCAAAAGGATAAAAGATAAAACCAGTAAGGAGATCAAAGCTTGATCCTCCTCCTTCTCCAGCTACTTCTCTCCTCCACAAGTGCGCTACTCAAGTGAGTGTGTGTTGCAAATGAGGATCACTACACCTCTATTTATATTCATCCGTTCACTTAAGTTAACTCATCTGTCATGTAGGATCGAGTTAATCATGTAGGCTCAAGTTTCACATGTAGGCTCAAGTAACCACACTGGGGTGCTAATGACCCACCTTTACAATTAGAGGGGACTGCCTCATGACTCTTATTAGTTCTTCCAATTAGGAGCATCAGGGTACAAAGTAATACAAGTGGTTCTCCCGGTAGGACCATCGGAGACCACAAAGAAATACATATAGAATATTCTTCAAAGTTACAATATTTCAATAGTAACAAGATATTAGAGGCAATACCTGGAACATACAACACATTATTGAACTTACCATGGTCAAGATCAATGCTTCCCTTCCCCAAACTGTCAGTGAGAGAGTCATCTCCCAAAACTATTGGTGGACCTGTCACATGCCCCAATTTTGCAACAATAATATTATCTTATTTGATTTTATTTCAAGACATTATGTTAAATTTTATGTTAAGTTGTAAATGATGACTCAGCAGAGTCAAGGATATTGAATGTAATTCTGAATATTTTAATTATAAATAAATAAAAGTGGAGACAACATCTTAGGAGAGCTGTTAAAAGAGTGTTTACTGGTCAAGTTGGTGGAGGAGACTAGGTGGAGAGCAAACAGACAAGTGACAGCATCCTCAAACACTTCCAACTGTTGCAGATGGAAACCTCCCTACATTTGGGGTCATGATCTCCCAAGAAAGTGGGATCAGAGTAGGTGGCTCAATTAATGATAACTGACCCAAAAGACCTAGGCAATCTTTATAAAAATGCCCATTGAAGAGAGCTGAGGCTGCTCATTTCCAGGGAGTGATCATTTAGGCGAATGTACTTCAAATTAATTCAATGGCAAGGGAATTTGTGGAAGGAGTTTGAGGGGTTAACTGCTCTAGTGATATAGTGTAGCTTTTCAGCTGAAGGATCTTACTGCTGAGTGCAGAGTGATTACTGAGTCATTGGACTAGTCTATGGTTTTCTTGCTCCACTATTTCTCAGCCAAGGAGACCAGGAACAGGCTTGGGGGTCCTAAGGAGACGTTGTTTGAGCACTCTCTAGGAGTTGGTAGGGAGGAAAAGCCTCCAAACATTGTTGTTGTCTAGCTTAATAAGGTTCTACAATTTATTTTTTTTTTAATTTTACTGTGTTAATTGTTTAAATGTGAGTCTCACTGATTAATGAACGTTAAATGTTTAGTTGTAAATTGTTAGAGTTAATAATATTTTAGTTATTTGAAAGAAGGAACTTGTAATAGATGAAAAATAATCATAACCTGCGTTTTTCCACATCTGGAAGGACCAGACCGTACTCCAGCACAGACAATGTATTTAAAATAGATGAAGGATATGATAGGAATCTAAAATGAATAGATGTATTATTCATTTCATAATATCAGAGTTATCTATTTTTGTATGTAGGTTGTTATCAGAAAAGAACATTCACCTGTTAATTATGTTTATTGTTTAACCAACTTGTTGATGTAAGTATACTAGAAAATAAATAGCCATAACTCTTTACAGGTAGCAGGTTTATTATATTAATAAGTTATTTAAGTGGATAAATTATTATTCTTACATAGTACTTTATTTCGTGATTAAAATCAAAATATGTAGAAGGGTAAACTATGACATATTGTATATATATAAATATACTTTTCCTTGTAATTATGTTATTAACCTGTAGCAGAGGCAATAGAAACAACCCAAACAAACCACTTTATTTTATTCTACTAAGTAAAGATTTAAATTTGATATACTTAGTTTATTTACTGTTAATAATAATTGACTATATCTACAAATATTCGAACCTCAAGTAGGGTATTATTATCATAATTAATTTCTAAAGAACAAACTAAGTACAGAGTTTATGTACATCTTATCAAAGAACTTTAATAACCCTATCTGTATTTTATTTAATAAAAACAACTAAAATATGATAATAACTAACATTTAATAAATGTTTATTTATATAAAGAACTAATACTTTTAAACCTATACAAACAAGAACTACTAGTAAAAGAAAGTACAGGGTCGAAACCCTAACAACAAACAATATATGTAAATGACAATCATTTAAGCAATAATCCAAGTATTTGGATTATTTAATATTAAACAACTAAACTGTTATAGATTATTACAGTCCTTTAAGGATAGCGAAAACACAACCATAGTAATATAACTGGAATTTTAATCTATATACCTATAATAATAATTAAATCAATTAAACTAAGTAACTAAAGCTTAAAGAACAAATTGAAGAATTTACACAATGGTTACCTACAGGAAACCCTAGCTTGAATTTCTGAGCCTGTAAGTAAATAATTATATAATATGATGGAATAAAAGTCTTAAGCTATTAACATTATTATTAATGCAAGATATATGTATACAACAAAAATTTCTATTACACAGGCGAACAGGGTAAAAACCCTAGTTTACAAAGTCACCATAAGAGCTTAAAGACAAACTGAGTTCGAGCTCAAAGGAAAACCATTATGCTTTAAACGAGACTGTGTATTGCTTGATAGTCCATAAAGGATTTAAATATAACATTTTATAAAAATGAGAAACAAACATTTATAAGTCACAGCTTGAGCCGGAGTTACCCTGCTGTAAGCGAGGGTTTAAACAAAAACCAAAACTAGTAAACTAAATAACAACAACCCAAGACTAGGTAACAACCATGCCATAACTTTTCCAACTAGAAACTGTCCCCTAAAGACTCCACAAGCAGGGAAATCCATTTGATAACCAGGGCTTACCTGTATCCAGAGCGCCGGTCCTTTCCTGAAGTATTTTCTGCCAAGGGTTATGCGAATTGTCACCTGCAAAAGGAAAATCAAAGTTCGTTTAAAAACTTGCATTCAGAACTATATACTAAAATAAAATCTAGTTTTAAAAAAACTCTCAAATATTTACATTACCTAGAAGTGAAGGTTATAGAGCCACGAAGGAACAACAACACTGCAACTAGTGTAACAAGAAACCAAACCTTCATACTCGCAGTGACAGAGACGACGGAGACTCATGTACAAGCCACGCTAATAGCAGTAGCAAGAACAAGCATGGGAAACAACCACGAAATAACTAAGCAACGAAGCTGGATCTGTCACCAACAAGCAAAGTGTGAAAATGAAACTCTCAAACCCTAGGATGAGGGAAATGCTTTAACCAACAACAATAAAATATTAAACCTATCTCTGCAATGACAGGACATGGATGAACAAGCAAGGAGCCACATACAGTTCGTAAGCCTTATGCTACAAATCTCGACAAACCCTTACAGAGATAAGACTCACAGTACACAGAAAGAGTTTTGAGACCGAATGGTGGAGGCTGAAAGGACTTAAACCAAGACATGGAACACCACTAGCAACCAGAAGGATAACATGGCCGCCATGAGAATGGTTGCAGAGCAGCTCGAAGGCTCGAGAACTATGGAGGGAAATGACAAAGAGTAGGGTTACAAAGAATTTATATCTCTAACGCATGGACAAGAGAAGTCCACGTGCCCACTAGAAAAAAATTAAACAATGCATGAGTCGAGCTTTATAGTCACCTGCATGCCAATAATTTACAATGATTCGTGAACAAATAATGCAGGAACTATATTGATCAATCATTAATAAAGTTCATCGTTCACATAATATGTTTAGAACATAATGTTTTTTGGGCGTTAGATGACAAGAAACCTTGGATCGTTGACCAATCGAAGGTATAGTAATCATATATTTTTGAAACTATTATGTTTGTTCATATTTGATTTTTAAAACAAACCCTTTACTCATAAATCAATTAGTTTGGGATGGAAATGATTCATCAAATCATTTACAAACGTCAATACTATAATATGAACATTACGATTACCATGGTTTCCCGTGTTAAAATATAATAACGATTTGTTTAATGTAAAGTCCAAGTTGATTTGTGCAAATCTTTGAACAACTATATATTTCTATGTTTCCATATACATTATGGTCAACGCAAGGCTAGACTCCTCTAAACCCACAACTCTAGTGGAGTTTATGATAAAAGTTGATTAGGACAATAAAGATTAGAATCATAAAATTCTTACAAGATCAATATTGTATATACTTGTTTAGGAGCTTCAATTTAATGACAGAATAGTATGTTTATAATCATAATAATACATATATGTAGAACCAAAGATCGATTGGAAATAAACGATAAGGATGGAAAGTATGGTAAAAGAATATATATTGAACTCTTTTACAGAGTCCATTTGGGCTTGAGTTTAATAGTCATTGGTTGTTTCTCAACATGGCATTTTTTCTGTTAATTTACCAAATCTATATACTTGGTAGAATGATTTTATGCTTACACAAAATAACTAGCGCTTAGCATAGGATAGAAGGTTGATAATATAGGAACATCAACCTTAGAAACTGTTGGTAGACAGTAATGTTAATACCAGGAAACTATTATAAAATAATAAGAATTAAATGGATTGATCCTTCTCGAGTCTATAATCAATTGAACCTCATGGTTTGACATAGCTTTAAGAGATGTAGACAACATCTTTTTCTTGTGAAAATACACTATCGTTTTTACACCAAGCAACGTAATGTCAAAAGTTTACAGGCTGTAAGTTTCACTACAGAAGATAAATATTGAGCAACTTGATACTCAAATGAGTGGTATGATAATGTATAATAACCCAAAGTACAACAGTATAACGTTGCAAGTAATACTTATTAAAGTAGAAGTTATCAAGCAACTAAGATTACAAGTTTAGAGCCACAGAAATTATTTTTACTATCACTACGTACATTAAAGAAAGGAACTCAAACCTCTAAACTTTGGTTACAAGAACAACTAAAGAAAACAAACTATTTTTACCTCACATAATATTGTTTAAAGTATATCAGCTTATTTACTAAGCTTATTAATTGCAGATAGAAATATTGCTGGATACTTTATGAAATTAAAAACGTTGCTTGATCATTCATACATGTAACCTGTAAGAACAAGTAATCTTTCTACGTTAGCATAAATGCTAAGTAAGCTCAGGATTTCAGAGTCAAATTCCACCTACTTGTCATAAAGAAAACTCATCAGTAAACTGAAATAAAAACAATGCACAAGTTAAATTTAATCTTGTTACAAAAAGGAAACTGCTAAGTTAACATAATTGAGATTATGAAATACTAATCTTTTAACTGTTTATTTTATTGCTAACCTTTAGCTGTTAGTAAACCGCAGTTTTCAGCATTTATGTTATCTCAAAATTTTAAATTTTTGTGAAAATTTGGGGTTTTGACATGTGGTATCAAAGCAGAAGGTTCAAACACTAGGCCTTGATGAAGCCCAACTAGCTTTTTATGAAACAGTAAATTAAATTATTATGCTGATGTATTTTCTTTTAAATGTTATTCAATTAGAGAAATTGTTTTCTGAAGTTTAACAAACAAGTATGGAAAGGCTGGAAGAATATGCAAAGGAGGAATCTCCAGTTACTGAAATAGGAAACTTACCAAGAGATCCTATACCAGAGGACTTAACTACCAATTCCTCAGAACTATTACAAACTGTAAAAGACCTAAAATCTGAAATGGAGTCTATAAAATGAGAAAATGAAAGGATTTTTAGGGGTCAGGAGGAGCTGAATCAGATCCTAACAGAAAGGTTTCAAACTGAGGGTAGGGGTAGAAGAACTAAATCATAAGATACAAGTCATCAATGTAAATCTAAAAAGATGAAACATACTAAAGATGAAAGTAGTTCATCTTCTGAGGTGTTTGGTGAACAACGAAATTACCATTCTACTAGTGATAGTAGTGATGATAATCAGTACACTAAAAAGAAAAAAATACAAACCCTATGAGGAAATTTTTGGGGAATTCAAAAAGATAAAACCACCAAC
Organism: Pseudotsuga menziesii; assembly: GCA_001517045.1. NCBI lineage: Eukaryota > Viridiplantae > Streptophyta > Pinopsida > Pinales > Pinaceae > Pseudotsuga > Pseudotsuga menziesii. Next base: position 139,545 of record LPNX010706070.1, on the reverse strand, counting down.
CTTTAATGGAGAGACTGAGAAGGGGGAGGAAGTGGAATACTGGTTATCTAGGATGAAGAAGTACTTCCAAATATATAACTATTTTAACTAGTTAAAGGCTAGAATGGATTTCTACAACCTCTCAGGAAAGGCTGACATTTGGTGGTAGGACTTGAAAAGAGTTAAGGGAATGAAAGAGAAAAATGTAAACTGGAGTACCTTTAAGAGGTATTTTAAAAAGAAATTTCTGTCTAAACAATATTATGAGGAGAGAGCAAAAGAATTTGATGAGCTAAAGTTAGGATCAATGACAATGAAAGATCTAAACAGTAAGTTCTTAAGTCTACTTAGGTATGTGCCATACCTTGTAGATGAGAAACAAAAGGTACAACGATTCCTCAACTATCTACCTTATCATATTAAGGACAAGATCAAATGTGACAATCCAAAGACTTTGGAAGAAGCTATGAGGAAAGCTAACTTCTATTTTGAACAGAATCGGAAGAAGGAAATCTTGGCCAACTGGAAAGCTAAGAAAAATAATAACCAGTATGAACAAAAGAAGAAGGATTTTGTGCCCAACAGAAATTTTAAGAACAATAAGGCTAGAAATTATCCTAATAATAAGAACTTCCAAGGAAATAAGAATAATTCACTCAGCACTCAGATAATTCTAAGGGTAAGGAAATTGCTAAAAATCATGGAAATTTTACCAAGAAATTTGAGCACAAAGAACCGATAAAGTGCTCGGAGTGTAATGGCCCACACTAAGCTTCAGTATTTCCTAATCGGAAGAAGACTGTTAGCAATATTCATACCATACAGGAGGAGATGACCGTTGGGGAGCTAGCGAGGACCATGCCCAGAATCAACGCAGCCTTGGAGAATCGACAAGCAGAATATCATACTTCCATGGTGGAAGTAGAAGGTATGATAAATCAAAAACCTATAACTATTTTGATTGATCCAGGAGCTAGTATAAGTTATATTGCACCTAAAATGGTCGAAAAATGTAAGTTACCTGTTTAAAAATTTGAGAATTCTTGGTTGGTTTAGTTAGCCACTGGTGCTAAAAGAAAGGTAACTTGTTTTGTAAAAGAATGTGCAGTAGTTATGGATCATTTTGAAGTTGTTGTCAAGCTTAATGTATTGCCTCTTGGTTCTTATGATTTGCTAATTGGTATGGACTGGTTAGAACAACATAGGGTAATTTTAAATTGTTATGATAAAACTTTCACATGTTTAAACAGTGATGGAAAACCAGTAAGTGTAAAAGGAATCCCTAGAAAAACCACCATAAGGCAGATTTCTTCCCTATAGCTTAAGAGAGCTGTTAGGAAGGGATGTAAAGCTTATGCAGTAATAATAACTGATGAGGAGAGTTAATTAAGAAATATAAGTTAAAATTGGAAGACATACCAATCTTACGAGAATATGTTGATGTATTCCTTGAATAAATTATGGGACTACCTCCGAAAAGGGAATTGGATTTCACCATTGAGCTAGTACTGGGTGCAGTACCTAGCTCAAAGGCCCCTTATAGAATGAACATACTTGAACTTAATGAAATAAAGTCTCAATTAAAAGAACTAATTGATAAAAAATATATTCGACCAAGTGTGTCTCCTTGGGGGGCACCTATCATCTTCGTTAAGAAAAGGATGGAACCATGCGAATTTGCATAGATTATCGTTAGTTAAATAAGATGACCATTAAAAATCGATATGCATTGCCCCGCATTGATGATCTATTTGATCAACTACGTGGAGACACAGTGTTTTCGAAAATAGATTTAAGGTCTGGATATCATCAAGTCAGGATTAAAGATGAAGACATCTTTAAGACAACTTTCAGAACTAGATATGGTCATTAAGAATTTGTCGTCATGCCATTCGGGCTTACCAATGCCCCAGCTATTTTCATGTCTTTAATGAACAATGTTATGCATAAGTATTTAGATAAGTTTGTGGTTGTGTTTATCGACAACATTCTAATCTATTCAAAAACTGAAGAAGAACATAAAGAACATTTAAAAATTGTTTTACAAGAGTTGCGAGATCATCAACTCTTCGCAAAATTTAGTAAATGTGATTTCTTCAAGGATAAGATTCAGTACTTAGGTCATGTGGTGACCAAGGAAGGGATTTCAGTAGATCCTGAAAAGATAAGGGTGATCGAAGATTGGTCGGTTCCTAAGGATCTAACGGATGTTCGATCTTTCATGGGAATTACCAGTTACTACCAGAGGTTCATTGAAGGTTTTTCGAGGATTACGAATCCGATAACTTCCTTGCAGAAGAAGGGAAAGCAGTTCGACTGGAATCAGAAATGTGAGCAAAGCTTTAAAAAGTTAAAAACTTTATTAACCAGTGCACCTATTTTAAGAATAGCTGATCCTAATAAAGAATTTGTAGTGTGAACTGACGCCTGTAATGATGGCTTAGGTGGTGTTTTGACTCAAGAAAGGCATGTTATTGCTTATGAGTCTAGAAATTTAAAATTTCATGAAAATAATTATGCAACTTACGATCTGGAATTAGCAGTTGTTATACACGCTTTAAAGATGTGGTGACATCACCTAATTGGAAAAAAAATTATTTTAATGACTGATAATAAAGGATTGAAGTATCTGTTAGATCATCCTAATTTAAATTCCAGACAAGCTAGGTGGCTAGCTTTCTTAAGTGAGTATGATTTTGAAATTCAGCATATAAAAGGTAAAGAAAATAAAGTTGTTGATGCATTAAGTAGGAATGCAAGGCTAAATTTTGCAGCAACTATCAGCACTTATGCTACAGATTTGGATGAACAGCTTAAAGAAGGAATAGAACAAGATGAAATTTACCAAAGTTTACAAGCTAAAACTAAAGAAAATCCAACACAAAGATTGAGTAAAGGATACAGTTTAAATGTAAAAGAATTTTTACTGTATAAAGACAGAATGTATGTACCTAACGTACCTAAAGTTAAGTTGTTAATTCTGGATGAAATTCATAAAACTCCATACTCAGGTCACCCAGGCTATCAAAAGACTATAACTATGTTAAGAAAAGAATATTTTTGGCCAAATATGAAGAATGAAGTAGCAGAATATATTGCTAAGTGTTTTGAATGTCAGCAGGTGAAAAATGAACATCAACACACAGCTGGATTACTTCATCCATTACCCATTCCTAGCTGGAAATGGGAGATAATTAGTCTAGATTTTATTACTGGACTGCCTAAAAATTAGAATCAAAATGATTCTATCATGGTAGTAGTTGATAAGTTAAGCAAAGCATCTCACTTTATACCTGTTAAAACTACTTATAAAGTTGCAAACATAGCTGATATCTTTCTAAAACAGATTTTTCGATTGCATGGAGTACCAAAAGTCATAATCTCAGATAGAGATCCTAAATTTATAGGAAACTTCTGAAAGTCTTTGTTTAAAGGGTTAAACACTATATTAAATTTTAGTACTTCATTCCATCCTCAAACAGATGGACAAAATGAAAGGGTAAACCAAGTACTGGAAGATCTATTAAGAATGTATTTGAAAGAACAACCAGGTAAATGGGAGGATTATTTGCATATGGTAGAATTTGCTTATAATAATAATTATCAGACATCAGCCATATTTAGTCCTTTTGAAATTTTATATGGACGGAAATGTAATACTCCTATCTCTTGGAGTAATCCGGTGGATAGATTGGTATTGGGTCTTGAACTATTAAAGGAAATGGAAGAAATTGTAAAACAGGTGCAGGGTAATCTGAAAGTTGCACAAGATCGGCAGAAAAGTCAAGCAGACTTAAAAAGAAATCCAAAGGAGTTTCAGGTAGGTGAACATGTGTTCATCAAGGTAAGGCCCAAAAAGAGCTCTCTGATATTGAGGAGTTGTGCAAAATTGGCACCTCGTTACTATGGTCCATTTGAAATTCTATCCAAGATTGGACAAGTAGCTTATCAATTAACATTACCACCAAATTTAAGAGTAAATAATATTTTTCACATTTCTGTATTAAAGAAATATGTTCATGATGCTACTCATGTTGTTAACTGGAATGATGTACTGGTGGAACCGAACAATATCCTCGGGCAGAGGGAGATCACACTTAGAAACCGCACCATTGGACAAGTGAAGGTGCAATGGAAGCACCTTAGTCTAGAGGAAGACACCTGGGAATTGGAAAGTAATATGTGAGATGCATATCCAATTCTGTTCCGGGGGAATTCTGAGGATGAAGAATAAATAACATCGAGGATGATGTTATGTTCTAAGGGGGTGTGTATGTCACATACCCCAATTTTGCAACAATAATATTATCTTATTTGATTTTATTTCAAGACATTATGTAAAATTTTATGCTAAGTTGTAAATGATGACTTAACAGAGTCAAGTATATTGAATGTAATTCTAAATATTTTAATTATAAATAAATAATAGTGGATACAACAGATTAGGAGAGCTGTTAAAAGAGTGTTTACTAGTCAGGTTGGTGGAGGAGACTGGGTGGAGAGCAAATAGACAAGTGGCAGCATCCTCAAACACTTCCAACTGTTGCAGGTGGAAACCTCCCTACATTTGGGGTCATGATCCCCCAAGAAAGTGGGATCAGAGTAGGTGGCTCAATTAATGACAACTGACCCAAAAGACCTAGGCAATATTTATAAAAATGCCCATTGAAGAGAGCTGAGGATGCTCATTAGTAGGCAGTGATCATTCAAGTGAATGTACTTAAAGGAATTCAATGGCAAGGGAATTTGTGGAAGGATTTTGAGGGGTTAACTGCTAAAGTGATCTAGTACATCTTTTCAGCTGAAGGATCTTACTGCTGAGTGCAGAGTGATTACTGAGTCATTGGACTAGTCTATGGTTTACTTGCTCCACCAGTTCTCAGCCAAGGAGACTAGGAACAGGCTCGGTGGTCTTGAGGAGGCGTTATTTGAACGCTCTCCAGGAGATGGTAGGGAAGAATGGCCTCCTAACACTGTTGTTGTCCACCTTAATCAGGTTCTATGGTCTTTTTTATATTTTACAATGTTAATTGTTTAAATGTGGGTCTGACTAATTAATGAATGTTAAATGTTTAGTTGTAAATTGTTAGAGTTAATAATCTTTTAGTTATTTGAAAGAAGGAACTTGTAATAGATGAAAAATAATCATAACCTGCATTTTTCCATATCTGAAAGGACCAGACCGTACTCCAGCACAGGCAGTGTATTTAAAATAGATGAAGGATATGATAGGAATCTTAAATGAATAGATGTATTATGCATTTCATAATATGAGAGTTATCTATTTTTGTATGTAGGTTGTTATCAGAAAAGAACATTGACCTGTTATTTATGTTTATTGTTTAATCAGCTTGTTGATGAAAGTATACTAGAAAATAAATAGCCATAACCCTTTACAGGTAGCAGGTTTATTATATTAATAAGTTATTTAAGTAGATAACTTATTATTCTTACATAGTACTTTATTTCGTGATTAAAATCAAAATATGCAGGAGGGTAAATTGTGACATATTGTATATATATAAATATACTTTTCCTTGTAATTATGTTATTAACCTGTAGTAGAGGCAGGAGAAACAACTCAGACAAACCACTTTATTTTATTCTGCTAAGTAAAGATTTAAATCTGATATACTTAGTTTATTTACTGTTAATAATAACTGACTATATCTACAAATATTCAAACCTCAAGTAGGGTATTATTATCATAATTAATTTCTAAAGAAAAAACTAAGTATAGAGTTTATGTACATCTTATCAAAGAACTTTAATAACCCTCTCTGTATTTTATTTAATAAAAACAACTAAAATACAATAATGACTAACATTTAATAAATGTTTATTTATAAAAAGAACTAATTCTTTTAAACGTATACAAACAAGATCTACTGGTAAAATAAAGTACACGGTTGAAACCCTAACAACAAACAATATATGTAAATGACAATCATTTAAGTAATAATCCAAGTATTTGGATTATTTAATATTAAACAACTAAAGTGTTATAGATTATTACAGTCCTTTAAGGACAGTGAAAAGACAACCATAGTAATATAACTGGAAGTTTACTCTATATACCTATAATAATAATTAAATCAATTAAACTAAGTAACTATTGAAGAATTTACATAATGGTTACCTACAGGAAACCCTAGCTCGAATTTATGAGCCTGTAAGTAAATAATTATATAATATGATGGAATAACAGTATTAAGCCATTAGAATTATTATTAATGCAAAATAGTCAATATACAACAAAAATTTCTATTACACAGGCGAATAGGGTAAAAACCCTAGTTTACAAAGTCACCATAAGAGCTTAAAGACAAACTGAGTTCGAGCTCAAAGGAAAACCATTATGATTTAAACGAAACTATGTATTGCTTGAGAGGCTGTAAAGTCTTTAAATATAACATTGTACAAAAATGAGAAACAAACATTTACAAGTCACAGCTTGAGCTAGAGTTACCCTGTTGTAACAGAGGGTTTAAACAAAAACCAAAACTAGTAAACTGAAGAACAACAGCCCAATACTGGGTAACAACCATGCCATAACTTTTCCAACTAGAAATTGTCCACTAAGGACTGCACAAGTAGGGAAATCCATTTGATAACTAGGTCTTACCCGTAGCCAGAGCGCCGGTCCTTTCGTGAAGTATTTTCTACCAAGGGTTATGCGAACTATCACCTACAAAAGGAAAATGAAAGTTCGTTTAAAAACTTGCATTCAGAACTATATACTGAAATAAAATCTAGTTTTAAAAAAACTCTCAAATATTTGCATTGCCTGGAAGTGAAGGTTATAGAGCCATGAAGGAACAACAGCACCGCAACCAGCATAACAAGAAGCCAAACCTTCATAATCACAGTGACATAGACGACAGGGACTCATGTACAAGCTACACTAACAGCAGTAGCAAGAACAAGCATGGGAAATGACCATGAAAGAACTAAGCAACGAAGCTGGAGCTGTCACCAACAAGCAAAGCATGAAAACAAAACTCTCAAACCCTACGATGAGGGCAATGCTTTAACCAACAACAAGCAAATATTAAACATATATCTGCAATGACAAGCCATGGATGAACAAGCAAGGAACCACATACAGGCCATAAGCCTTATGCTATGAATCTTGACAAACCCTTACAGAGATAAGACTCATAGTACACATAAAGAGTTTTGAGATGAAATGGTGGAGGCTAACACGACTTAAACCAAGACATGGAGCACCATTAGAAACCAGAAGGGTAACATGGCCACCATGAGAATGGTTGCAGAGTAGCCCGAAGACCCGAGAAATATAGAGGGAAATGAGAAAGAGTAGGGTTACAAAGAATTTATATCTCTAATGCACGAACAGGAGAAGTACACATGCACAATGGGAAAAAATTAAACAATGAATGGGTTGAGCTCTATAGTCACCTGCATGCCAATAATTTACAATGATTCGTGAACAAATAATGCAGGAACTATATTGATCAATCATTAATAAAGTTCATCATTCACATAATATGTTTAGAACATAATGTTGTTTGGGCGTTAGATGACAAGAAACCTTAGATCATTGACCAATCGAAGGTATAGTAATTATATATTTTCAAAACTATTATGTTTGTTTATATTTTATTTTTAAAACAAACCCTTTACTCATAAATCAATTAGTTTGTGATGGAAATGATTCATCAAATCATTTACAAACATCGATACTATAATATGAACATTACGATTACCATGTTTGTCCACTTTAAAATATAATAACCATTTTGTAATGTAAAGTCCAAGTTGATTTGTGCAAATCTTTGAACAACTATATATTTCTATGTTTCCATATACATTATGGTCAATGCAAGGATAGACTCCTCTAAACCCACAACTATAGTGGAGTTTATGATAAAAGTTGATTAACACAATAAAGATTAGAATCATAAAATTCTTACAAGATCAATATTGTATAGACTTGTTTAGGAGCTTCAATTTAATGATAGAATACTATGTTTATAATCATAATAATACATATATGTAGAACTAACGATCGATTGGAAATAAACGATAAGGATGGAAAGTATGGTAAAAGAATATATATTGAACTATTTTACATAGTCCATTTGGGCTTAGACTTTAATAGTCATTGGTTGTTTCTCAAGATGGCATTTTTGCTGGTAATTTACCAAGTCTATATACTTAGTAGAATGATTTTATGCTTACACAAAATAACTGGCACTTAGCATAGGATAGAAGGCTGATAATATAGGAACATCAACCTTAGAAACTGTTGGTAGACAATAATCTTAATACCAGGAAAGTATTATAAAATAATAAGAATTAAATGGATTGATCCTTCTTGAGTCTATAATAAATTGAACCTCTTGGTTTGACATATATTTAAGAGTTGTAGACAACAACGTTTTCTTGTGAAAAGACACTATTATTTTTACACTAAGCAACGTAATGTCAAAATTTTACAGGCTGTAAGTTTCACTACAGAAGATAAATATCGAGTAACTTGATACTCAAATGAGTGGTATGATCATGTATAATAACCCAAAGTACAATAGTATAACGTTGCAAGTAATACTTATTAAAGTAGAATTTATCAAGAAACTAAGATTACAAGTTTAGAGACACAGAAAGTATTTTACTGTCGCTACGTACATTAAAGAAAGGAACTCAAACCTCTAAACTTCGGTTACAAGAACAACTGAAGGAAACAAACTATTTTTACCTCAGGGAAGATTGTTTGAAGTATAGCAGCTTATTTACTAAGCTTATTATTTGCAGATAGAAATACTGTTGGATACTTTATGAAATTAAAAACGTTGCTCGATCATTCATACCTGTAACCTATAAGAACAAGTAATCTTTCTGTGTTAGCATAAATGCTAAGTAAGCCTAGGATTTCAAAGTCAGATTCAACCTACTTGTCATAAATAAAACTCATTAGTAAAATGAAATAAAAACAATGCGCAAGTTAAGTTTAATCTTGTTACAAAAAGGAAACTGCTGAGTTAACATAATTGACATTATGAAATACTAATCTTTTAACTGTTTCTTTTATTGCTAACCTTTAGATGTTAGTAAATCGTAGTTTTTAGCATTTATGTTATCTAAAAATTTTAATTTTTTGTGAAAATTTGGGGTTTTGATAGGACCTTTCAACATGTCAAGAGAGGAGAATCCCTCTTTTGTTGAAACCATATGTTTAGAAGCTCCAGATTCTATGATGAATCTAGGTGAGCTTGATGTACCAGCAACCAAGGAATGTACTCTCTCTCTATCCTTTGAATTTGATCCTCCTTCCCTCTTCTTTGAGCAATCAAGAAGGGATATGTTATTCTTCTCCAGGAGTTGGGTCAACATGTCAATTTTATTCTTCATACAAGAGATCTCAGGATGATAGCCCTTACTGCAGTATGTGCACTTGTTCATTTCTCCCTTGTTCTTCTTCTTCTGGGAGTTCTTCTTGGAACCTTGGAGCTCCTCTTGAGACTTAGACTTGTCTCTCTTTTGCTTAGGTGGATTTTTAGCTTTTTTCTTGCTTTTTGAATCCACCCTTGAATCTCCAGCAACCAAATCTTGGTATTTGGAAGGTTTGACGGTGCCCATCATCACCAACTTATCTTGTTCCTGTGTGAGGGATTCCATGAACTCTGCAAGCTTAGGCATCTTCCAGGCTCAAGATTCCAACTTGGTGGAATGGAAGGTCAAAATAGACACTAAATAGTCAGGGCCAAGCTTAGAGAGTATGGCCAAAACTAGTTGCTCTTCCTTCTTTTCTATCCCACACTATTTCAATTACAAAACAAGGGCCTTAAACTTGGAAAAGTAGAGTTGCAATGATTTGAAGCTACTGGGACTCAAGGAGATCAACTCATTCTTGATTTGATGTCCTCTCATCTCATATGTATTTCCAAAAAAATCTACAGGATTCTCCCACACTTCATTAGGTGATGTCAATCCATCAATATGGAAGAGGAGGTCTCTTCAAATGCTTAGTCACAAAAGACCATAGGCCTCATCCCTCCTGTTGTGCCATTTGATTTTCCCTGCAGCTTCATTGGGCTCTACCATAGTTTCCATATTCATCTTGTAGATACCTTTCACTCTAAACAATATACCCATCTTATATTTCCACTCAAAAAAATTGAATGGAGTCAAGATGATCTTCTGAGATTGGTCCATAGCTCAGAAACTGTGCCCTTCAGTCAGCAGAATATGCTCCTAGCCAAGATGTCGAACCTGCAATATAAATATGGAAGGACAGAAATAAATCTACAAATTCTTTGATACCATGTGGAAATTAAACCCAAGAGATAGAACAATTACACTCACAAAATTGCTAATCAAACATGCAAAAATTAACACCAAAGGAGACTGAAATTGGAGCATAACACTAATCTGTATTGAGCAAGTGTACAATAGCCAAACTTATGAAGTAATAGGCTGCCGTAATATATAATTACATGATATATTCAAATGCATAAATATTCCATTCGAAATAGTCAAAAAGCAGGCTTACCAAAACTAGTCAAATCCCCCATAGGTGCATAAAGTAGTTTCCAAATATAGGTAGATGCTCATGAATTGGCTAAGTCAAGTGGGAAAGATAATGAGAGATGGAAAGGAAACTCATACATGCTTTTATTTGGATAAAAGGAGGGAGGATTATGTGGGAAAAAAACAAGGCAGTTACAACTAGTCTAGCTTTTCCTTTGCCTTAAATAAAAAATAAAACAAGGCAGCTTTACAGAAAAAGTAGATATGCTCTTTGGAGAATCTGGAGTAAATAAGACATGCTAAAATGGGTTTCCAAAATGTTTCCCAAGTGCTCCATGACTCATTTTTAGCATGTGTTGACTTCTAGGACATGTAGAATGCAACTAGCATAGAGTGGAATCTAGGAAACTAGGTAATAAGACAAAAATGATTAAATTAATGTCTAAGGTAGGTAACTATGGGTTGATTATTCTAAGAATATGAAGCCTTGTATGGAATAAGGTGTAGGACACCAGTAACCAGGATAATCCAATGAACAAGATTGTGCTTGGTCCATAATTGCTCAAGGAAATGGAGAAAGAGGTTGCAAAGATCAGGTAGAGCCTGAAAGAATCCCAAGATAGAAAAAAAAGATATGTATAGAAGCACAGAGTGCACAGAGAGTTCTTTGTTGGTTATCATGTTTACCTTAGAGTGAGGCCAAGGAGGAGTTCCTTGAAGCTTGGAAGTTGTACCAAGTTGTGACCTAGATATTGTGGGCCTTTTGAAGTGCTTGAAAGAATAGTGCCAGTTGCATATAGACTTGAATTTCCTACTAGCACTAGATCTCATTATGTTTTTCATGTTTCTTTGCTTATGAAATATGTACATGATCCTAACCGTGTGATAAATTGGGATGTGATTCAGGTGGAACCCGAGGGAGATTTCCTAACCGATCCATTGCGCATACTCGACTAGAAGGTCATAGTGCTCTGGAATCAAGCCGTTGGACAGGTAAAGGTGTAGTGGAAGCACTACAGTCCAGATGAGGCTACTTGGGAGATGGAGGATTCCATGCGATTGGCACATCCAATTTTGTTGAATTTTGTAAAGCATTGAGGACACTACTAATGAAGGGGTAGGGGAATATAACACCCCTTATTTATTAATTGATAACATTCTTTTTAGGAGAAATTTAGACGGTGTTTTACTTCGATGCCTAGACAAAGATGAAACGGAAGTGATTTTGAAAGAATTACATTTTGGTCCAGCAGGTGGTCATTTTGGTGGAGAAACTACAACACAAAAGATTCTTAGGGATGGTTATTATTGGCCTACTTTATTTCAAGATTCTTATGCCTTTGTCAAGAAATGTAAGGAATGTCAACTTGCTTCAGGAAGAGTTAAGAAGCCTGCTTTTCCTTTACAACCTGTTTTAGTAGAAAAACCTTTTCAGCAATGAGGTATTGATATAGTAGGACCAATAAACCCTCCCTCTTCTATGCAACACAAGTACATAATAACTACAATTGATTATTTTACCCATTGGGCAGAGGCTGCACCTTTAAGGGTTGTAAACACCAATCAGGTTATATTATTTTTAGAATCTTGTATCATAACGATATTTGATGTTCCAAATTCCCTTGTCTTTGATAATGATTCATATTTTTCATCAGTTGAGTTAACTGAATTTTCCTTAGAGAATTAAATAAGGGTTAGGTATTCAGCTAATTATCATCCTCATGGAAACAGTTTAACTGAATCAACAAACAAAAATTTGTTGAAAATTCTCAAAAGAACTATTTTAGCTCACCATCGTGATTGGCATACATAATTGTTTAATGCCCTTTGGGCAGATAGGGTGACTCCTAAATCTGCAATAGGTAACTCACCTTTCTTCTTGGTTTATGGAACTGAGGCTATTTCACCACCAAATTTATTTTTACCTTCATTGCAATTATCCTAGTCTGTTCAGGATGAAGATTGTCTAGCAATGGAGAAAACGATTAACACTTTATTAAAACTTGAAGAAGAAAGAGACAGGTTGAAACAACATTTTACAAAACATAAACAAATTTTGAAGTCCTGGTTTGATCAATCCTTAAGTTCTAATCGAAAAGTTCAGGTGGGGGACTTGGTTTTAAAATAGGACAAAGTCCATGAGGAGAAAGGAGATCATACTAAGTTTCAAAAACTTTCGTTAGGCCCCTTTGTTATTGCTGAAAAGATAATTCCAAGTACTTTTTGTTTGCAAACCCTAGAAGGTCAGTTCGAAACATTTCCAGTGAATGGACTGATCTTAAAAAAATATTTCTACTAATTTTTCAGACCCTAAAATTGTATATAATTATGTGTATGAGCTTGTTTTCTATCTGTACATAATTTCATTTAAAATTTTCATGTATATATTTTTATTATAAAATTGTTAATATTTTGTACAATCTTTTATCAAATAAGGATTATGATAAATTCATGATTCTTATGTACATTCAAACATCAGTTTACTCTTGAAACTAACTTTTGATTTTCTTAAATCAAGTATTAATACATCGATTATCTGTTTCAAGGGTTGTCGAATCTCTCTATATATTTCAAAATAATCAGTCATTAATGTACATATGTTGTTGAGAGGACAAGTGTAAATAAATAAGTCCTGTGGTTTTAACCCAGTTTGTTCATTAGTTTAAAATTATGGTATTAGACTAAATATTTTAAAAATTGGTTCAGAATGATCAAAGTATCTTAAGTCTATTAAGAACCTATCTTTATTTGTAAATATTTGTAAGTGTTATTCAGATTATTCCTCATCCTTCTATTTTCTTCTAATAGTTGGGATAGTTGATTAATGTCTTTTTCAAAACTTGTACTTTGAAAAATATTTATGGATCTCTACCATCAGTCATTTCTTTTAAAGTTATTTACAATCTGAAAACTTTTTAGATCTGTTCCATTCAATAAAGTTCCAAAAAATTAAAATGAGAGACGGAAGGTATTAGTAATAAGCCGATCCGATCAGGATCATAAATATCATTAGTATGACATTATTAGGGAACTGCTAATGGCTCTTGGTCGTAAGGTCAAGAGATAGGGGGTCTCATCACAAGCTAGCTTATTCATTTTTGGTGATATTAGTGACTTTCATTACCATTTGGTCACCATGCTAGGTAATGATCTCTTATTTTATAAAATGTAAAATTTCAAATTCAATAAAGTGAAACATAATTTTGATTGAAGAATAGGAGGTCTCATTATGAGCCGGCCTAATCATGATCATTAGTGTCGTCTAGTATAACTTTATTTCTGATCATCAAGGTGATGGCTCTTGGTTAAAAGATCACGAGATAAGAGGTCTCATCATGAGCCGACTTGCTTATCCTAGGCAGTTCTCGTGAATGATACTATCACATTCCTATACTATCAGAGAAGTAGATTCCTATACTTTATACTGATGGTGCAGATTATCTTTACTATAAAGTACTTTGTTTTGATTAGGATATTACTAAGTTTATCTTTAACAAGATTTTTATTTAAAGAGATGGGATATTTCTGAATTATACTTGCGAATATAAATCATAATAATGGTTTTTACTTAGACAGAGAATTTTTTATTGTTTTTTAATAGGTTTTAAGATTTTGTTTATACTATCATTTGAAAATTATGAGAAGAGATAACTGGTTTGCCCAGGTCGTCGCCATTTGTTGGCAGGAAACAAACCTCTCATTTTTTTTCTATTATGCTGAAAAAATGATCAGTTCTCTTCTATGATTTATTTTAGAATATTATATAAGAGTGCCTTCAGAATATTTGATTCTGAAGGTACTCTCATTTTTGGAAGAGTTAAGAGTCATATTAGAAATTTATGAAATACTTTCATAAATTTGATAAATTAGCAGCTGTTAATCTTGTAAATTTTATATATAATCAATTTTTGTCATTATTAATTCATTTAATTATATATTGTTTCATGAGATTTAAGGTATAGTATGCTAATTAGTTCTTTGGATTAAAATGAAAACACATTTTGAACATGTTACAAATTTGGTTTTGACAAGGTATTTATTATCATAAGTTTTTGTAATTTTTATAATTAGGGTTGATTTATTAATTGGAATATTTTATGTTAACCCTAAATTTATATTTTACATATAACTTGATCTTTTAATATCATTTCATTATTTTGTGAAAAGTGTACATATGTATCATGAAATAGATAGAGTTCATTTGTATATTTATCATTTCGAAATTTTCTTTATAATATAATCATAATAATCGAATTTTGATTTAGTGTTAGTTTTTTTTATTATAAGATTTTCATCCGATCATATTTTTTATTAGGTCATAGGTAATTTGGATTTTATGAGTTCATTCGAAACTATATAATGTTACCCTTAAATCGATTACATGTATAAATATAGTTTTGAACAGTTTAATTAGTATCTAGAGTTGATCTTGCTACTCAGCTGTAATTATGAAGCCCTAGGGGATATCATTACTTGTAATGACAACTTCACATCATCTGGTTTATGAGCATAATTGCCTTCCATGTATAATCCTTATTGCGCCGAGAGGCGCTCTACAACCCAGTATGGGGTAGATCTTGTAACGTTACGTAACGTTGTAACGTTATGTAACATTACATAATGTTATGTCGGCTATAAAAAAAAATAGAAAAAAAAATTAGAAGTAAAGTTACAATGTTATGTCGGCTAAAAAAAAAAGAAAATTAGAAGAAAAAAAAACAACTATATAAATAGAAAGAATTATCACAAACTACATCCAAATCCTAGCTACCTTGATCCAGCAACAGCAACAACCATTGCGACAACAAACAGCAACAACCACTGCGACAGCAACAATAAACCCAGGTAAGAATTTTAAATTTGAAATACAAGCATTGTATGTGGTTTTGTATGCGAAAGTAGCTACTGATCTTAGAAAACAACAAGAAAACATATCTTAGAACAAGAAATCTTGAAACCCTAACAAAATCAAGAAATATTTAAGCAACAGAAGCTTCAAAAGTTCAAAGATCGCACCCGGTACCTGCTCGGGCCGGAGGTAGACGCGATTGCCAATTATGAGAATCTGCCTAGCTTCATCAAGCGATTTCACAACTTCCTTGCAGTTGTCTTCACCCACGGATTCCATAGAAATTTGTAATAACTCTTTACGGGAAATGCAGCCATGGGGTATCTGGCACAATATTTTGAGCAGAGAATCCATCTGGACGAGCCTCAACAACCTCCTCCCTTCCTCCGCAGATATTTTCGGTTCCTGCAGGCTGACGAACTCCTGATGAAGGCGGTCTCTCACAGAGTTATTCAAATTCTTTAATTGCTCCGCCCAGCGATTGCCATGGAGCAACGGGGGACAGGCATGACATTGCGCGGGGATAACCACGCCACGTCTCTGCAGAAACCACAGATCAAACCATTGGAACTCAACAATCTCTGTAGATTGTACAGACCCCTATCCATGAAGAGCATTCTGCGAAATGCAAAATAATTTCTGCTCTTGAAAGGCATGACTGAGCAGTCTACGAATAGCCATTGATGTAACCCAGA
>LPNX010706070.1:54860-123142 GCA_001517045.1 Pseudotsuga menziesii | reverse complement strand
AGTGGACTAAAGTGTGTATATAAAACAGAAAGTTCAGATTCTGATAAGGAACAAGCTTTTGTTCAGTAACCAGAGGAGGTAGCATGTAAACAATTGATTGTAGCTACATCAATGTAGAGAGGATGGATTGAAGATAAAACCAGTGTAGATCCAAATCTTAGGCTCTATCAAGCACCGAGAGGGATCAAATCTCCCAAGGTACAAACCTCCTTGAGTGCAATACCTGGGAAGAGGTTGGCACCTTGGGAGATTTGATCCCTCTCGGCGCTTGATAGAGACTAGGATTTGGATCTACGCTGGTTTATTATCATTTGAAAGTTTTGTTTATGGCACAGGATACGTGGTTGATTTGATAACATTTGTTTATAGGTATTTTAATGATAATGATATTTTCGAATCACTACGTAAAGATTGAGATCAAATTGACATTTGGTTTTGGTTTTAATTTTATTACACTAATCAATTCAACTGGAATTTATTGGTTTAATGATGGAATCATGTCATTGAAATTCAATTTCATAATGACTGATAGCCATTACCATTTATTGCGCCTGTATGAAGCTATCATTCTAGTCTGTGTATTATCAATGCTTCGTTTTTTGTATCATATGGTTATCAAACCCTGAATTGAATTATTTTGAATGTCAAAGTTTAGTTAGAATTGGAAGTGTTAACATAATGATTTCTGAGAGTTCGGTTAGTCACGACTAGTTTATCCATTACTCATAGCGCAAAACGTTGGCATTTGTTCTCATTATTTCAAAATTTGGTTACCATGGCCGAATTTGGGGTTCTCGTTCTTGTCACATATGAATCAATTAGGGATTTGACGGTTCACATAATGTCTTTCACTTGGATCCCTATTCCTTCAATATTCACAACTGCATTCATTTCAAACTGAGACCAGAGTTGCAGTGATGAGAAAATGGATCCTCTCAACCGATTCGATATTTTAGGGCCTGAGCTGGTGCAAGCTAATGAGAAAGTTGCTACATTGTTCAAAAAAATAGGATGGGGGTCCTTTTTTCAGATGTTTCAGTGGTCATAATATTGAAGTTACTAGACAATTTGCTATGAGCTTGAAGGAGAATGTATCTCAAATTGGGGGGTTTAAATTTATAATTGATGAAGACAAAGTTGCAGAAGCAACAAAGCTTCCTCAGACCGGAGAACGTTGGTTTAAAGGAGGAAAGGTTGATAAGAAAAGGTGCAAGTCATTACTTTTACCCTTACCCGCTAATGCAAAGCTAAAGGTTGAGGTTTCAGTTAAATTCTTAAAACCATAATGGCGAGTGTCTTATGAAATTTTAGTCAGGTATGTCTCTTGTGACGACTGCCTCTCTCATCTCCATTATTATCATCTGCAATTATTATTAGCTTTGAAGGGTTGTAAGCTTAATCTTCCTTTCTACTTGCTTAAAATCTTGAAGAAAATGGCACATTCGGTGCAAAATACTATAGGAAACCCTGATAGGAGCTTGTTCCACGATGGTTTGATTAAAATTCTAGTTCAGCATCAGTTATCCCTTATTTGTAGATCTTGGGAGGAATTATTGGCTGAAAACAAGCTAGGGATGACACAGTATTGGCCTAATCCTCCTCCTAAAACTTGTAGAAAGCGTAAAAATCCATTAAAATCTGAGGTGGATGATATTCATAAAGTTGAGCCAGGGGATAGTAGGTTATAGGAAGCAAGTTCACCTTTAGATACTCATATTAGTAATGATGTTACAAATAAGGTTGATCCATTAGATGCTAGAACTAATATGGACCCATCTCTATCTTTCAAATGTTTCAGCACATCTGCAAAGGTGGATGGTGAATTGATGAATGATGAGAATTTTGATTCTGTTACTCGTCAATTCCTCTCTGATTTGTGCACTCCTAAAAAACCTTGTGATGAATCTATGTGAAAACTTGAACAGTTAGCACAAGTTAGTTGTGATAGAAGAGGTTTTGAGCCAAAGGGTTCTGTGTCTGTTCGTACATGAAGATTCACTAGAAGCATGACTACAGCGACTACAACCTCTATTCCTATAACCATTCAGCAGAATACTCAACCAATTGTTTTTCAACTTGAGGATGATGTTTCGTCTTTGATTCCTGAGACAACGCATATGAATGAACCTATTCCCATAGTGGAGAATCGTGAAAAATCGTTGGCCAAAAACATTATTGATCCAAGTAGGTTTGAAATGGCACCATCATTTATGGATGCTTGTGGGTATGGCCCTGAACCATCGTTTATGAGCATCCCTTCACCGATTCAAGATGTGAATAATCTTAATTCTTCTCAATCTGATGATTCATTTCATGATCAGGATGAAGAAACCCTTCAACAGGTACTTGACCGAGTATATGAAACCAAAATCGCAAAATTAAAAAGTGAATTAAAAGAATTTCAAGCAAATGTAGCCTTAAAAGATGAAGAAAATAAAACGTTCAGGGAAAATTTACTAGACTGGGTTAATAGATGGAAAGATATGAACCTGAAAAAGAATCAGTACAAGGAAGCCAAGAAATCAATGATAAATACTAACTAGCACTTGGTTGAGCAAGTAAATCGACAGAAGCTGACGATCATAAAGCTCAAAGCTAAAATTTCTGAAGCAAGAAGAGTAATCAATTTACAAAACAGAACTTGATATCTTTTATCTTTTAGTTATGCTGGTTTATTTTCCTTTTTGACAAGTAATAAATGTTTTAATGAGCACACCTACAAAATCGTAGATTTTTGCAGGAACGCTTATAATTTGTTCGATTTTATTTTCATTTTCTGTTAACATGATTTTAATAAGAATTTTATTTCGTATGTTACAGGTGTACATGGTATCATTATGCTATAAAGAATATAGGTTGTTTTTGTTCATAGTTGGCATTCATTGGTGCTTTTGGAAGGATTGGATGCTCAAGATGGCCACATTATAAGTCAGTTCATTTGAGCAGGAGATAATATAGGCTAGTCATTTAATTGACAGTTTTATCTCATAGGATAAATGTTTATGCCAGGTGTCTTTTGGAAGAGATTCGATGCAACTAAATAGGGATAGTATTCCTATTGTGTTTATTATAGCACTTATTAGAAACTTAAATGAGTTACTAGTTTGGTTATATAAACTAGTAAGTTCGATGTAAAGAGGGTCAATGGAGTATCAGAAGAAAGACTTAATTGAAATATCATTTCAGTTCTAGTTTAATCTCTTTACTGGAGTTTTGCCTTTAGAGAAGGATTGTGACTTAAGTTCTTAAACTGGTATCACTATTTAGTACTATTTTTGAACACTTTATATATATTTCAATATATCACTTTCTCGTTATACTTTGGTGCAATTATGCTTTGTTATGATTGTATTCATTATCTAAATTAGTACTCTGTTTACACGATATTAATATTTAAATGAGAATATTACTTATTTGATTTATCAATATTTATATTGAGAATTGGAATTTTAGTAATAATAATATTTCATGTTTATTTTGATTTCATTTGTGTTTTTACAATGTTGTCATAATAAATATTATCTTTTATTTAAATTTTTGTTATTGATTATTAATTATTAATTAATAGAACATTGCAAAGAAATTAAAAGTAGTTATTTGTTTTAATTTTCTGTTATGTGCATATTTAGCAAAGTGATCTAATGATAATGATTTAAATATTTTCATTTAAATAATTATTGTCTATCTCTTTGTTTACTTGAATTATTAATTGATAATTAATTTAGTTTACAAATTGCTCTTAGATGAGATATGATAACTAGTTAATTTTAGTTTTAGTATAGTTTATATTTAACAGTTGTTAAATAGGATTAGATTAATTTTACAAAACTTATAATAGTATTTGAATTAGAATATTTGGAGAAAAATCCTCAAAAAATTGAAGACTTTCATTAAGAAAGCATTTTAGGATAACTTAGGTCTTAGAAAACTAATTCTAGGGTTTATTTAGATAGTAATAAGATTAGGATACATTTTTACTGAATTTTAAATTCTCCTTAAGAGTAAAATTCAGTTGGTAGTAGGACCATAACCTGCGATATTTTGCCATTTCAAACACACCGGGAGCTGTTCTAAGTGACTTGTGTGGGCTTAATCTCCTTAGTTGGCCTAGGTCAGAAAATTAGGCCAACAAGTCCAAAAGACTCTTACTTGCGAAATAAATCACATGTTCTTGGTCGTGTTCATCTGTTTGAATGAGGACCATGCCTATCGTAGATAAGGATGCAGCCACATACAAGAAATAATCCTTAGAATAATTGGGTGGTTGCAACACAGGTGCATGGGTAAGTGCATGTTTAATATTATCAAATGCGTGCTGTGCAAAATTATCCCGAAGGAACGGGGTATATTTCTTGAGCAACCTCATGAAACCATGTGTCCTTTCTTCATAATTGCAAATGAAACGACGTAGAAAGTTTTCCTTCCCTTGCAAACTTTGGAGTTCAGTAACATTGGTCGGAGCGGGTAAGGTGAAGATAGCTTCAATTTTCAAAGAATTGATATGAATGCCATCTTTGGAAACAATAAAACCAAGAAGACGACCAACTTCGACACAAAAAACACATTTATGGGGGTTTAGACGAATGTTAAAATGACGACATCGAAGAAAGAAAGCTCTCAGATGATCGACATGAATATCCCGTTGTTTAGAATGGGCAAGCAGGTCATCTAGATAGGGTTCCACAACATGTTTAATGTCATGAAAAGCATATGACATGGCATGTTGGAATGTCACGCCAACAATTTTTAAACTGAAAGGTAGTTTACGATAAGCAAAAGTACCCCAAGGGAAAACGAATGCCGTTTTATGTTGATTTGATGGGAGGATCTCGATCTGATTATAGCTGGAAAAGCCATCCATAACGGAGAAAATAATGCTTCTGGTACAGTTATCAATTATTTGATTGATATAGGGAGTGGGAAAGTTGTCTTTTCTACAAGATCAATTTAGGTCCCTAAAATCGATACAAAACCTAATAGTACCTTGCTTTTTATTCACAGGGACTATGTCAGACACCCATTCAGTTAGTGGTACGAGGTAAATGAAACCATCTTTCAGAAGTTTTTCAAATTCTTCTTTGATACCGGCTGCTTTTCGGGGAAGAACCTGTCGTAGTTTCTAGCGTATGGGCTTGGCATCATGATAAGTTTTGATTTCATGGACAACTATAGAGGGATCAATCCCAAGAATTTATTCATATGTCCATGTGAAGACATCTTGAAATTCTTTGAAAAGAGTCATATATGTTTGGATTTCTTCAGGGGAAGAGTTCTGTCCTATGGAAATTTTCTCGGAAACACCAGGTTTCACAGATATGTCGATGGATATAGTCTTGGTAATGTTGCATAAATTCACTTTAGAATCAACACTGTAAGTGAGGATTGGAGACTGAGGGTTGAGGAATATATCAGATGAAACCATGGAGGCAAAGTGGTTTTCTACCATATGGAAAAGTGGAAGGAAAGAAGATCTGTGATGATAATCATCCCAAGGCATCTCGTCTAATGACATAACTTCCATGATAGATTCATCTGTAGGAAGTGTCTGTGAAAGATAATCCAGAGATGGGGAGGGGTGTTCGAGCCAATATGGCATGTGATAATGGTATGAGGCCACCAAGAAATGATCATCGATGGCGGGATCACTGGTAGCTTGGATTGCATTGTAAATCTTTTTGAAAGGGAAGGATGATGATTCATCAGCAATTGCTTTTCCTTTGTCTGTATGAGAGCTAGAAATCATATTAATGGATGCAGTCCCTGAAGCAAGAGGAGGGTTAGATGAGGCAAAGAATCCCATAAGTGAAGAGTCTTTGATAAGAACTACTCCGATGTCTTTATACGATGGGGTGTTCAAGAGTGGAACATTGTTTGCATCATTTGTAATGGCACTAGGTGTGATCAAATCTAACTAGTCAACAGTAACAATCTTTTCTTGGAATGGGAATTGGACGATCCGAAAAACAACCAATGCTATAGCTTGCATAGCATAAAACCATTTACGACCTAAGAGTAAGTTGTAATCCAAAGGAGCATCAATGACTTCGATATGAATGGAGACTGAATTTCCCCCTATTTCAACATGGATGGCAAGTAATAATCCATAGGGTTGAAATATGCAACCATCAAAATATTTAAGAGTGTTAGGTGAACGATTGATTTCCAGAGATCCAATGGCTCTCCAGCAAGATAAAGACATAACTGATGTAGAGGCACCCTCATCCAAAACGGTACGACGGATATTTTTTCCAGCAATCTTTGTAGCGATTTGGTAAGCCAACTGATGTGAAAGTCTCATATTTAAATCATCCAGTTTGAAAGTCATGATATTAGTATTCTCAGGATCCATAGCTCCAAGGGAAGTAAGCAAATTCTTCCATTGAGTTCGGCAGGTTTGGAGTACCTCTAAAGCTGACATACCGCAGGATGCCTGGTCTAAATCTTCAACAATATTATAATGTTGGGCGGCACGAGTGTTAGGATTGATTATGGACTTACGTAGAGTGCCCTTTGGTGGACGTAAAATTGCTTCAGGTATAGGTTTTTTAATATGAATACCATTATTAGTAGGAGGTGTGGAAGTTGAGGGTTTTCAGATGGAATATCATCAGGTTTCTTTTCCGGAGGAGGGTCATAACTATGTGCTCTTGTATTCAAGTTCACCGTTTCACTAGACATCATATGAACTTCATCAGTGGATGAAGAAGTTTTGTTCAAGGACTTATGATCAATTAACTTCTGTTGGGAAGGGAAATGATTTTTTAAAACAGCTAGGGTGGGTGAATCTTTTAAAACTTTACCAACTTCCGTAGGGTGAGGACATTCTTTTGTAAAGTGATCACCTCCACAGATTAAACAAGGATACTTCACCTTCCTCTTTCCTTTTGAATCATTATCCGTATTCTATGTTTTATTTCCTTCCTATTGGTTGTCAGGTTTTTTAGATTTATTTTTCCCTTTTTTCTTTCTTCCTGAAGATTCAGTGGATTGAACCGCATTTACTTCAGCGGAAGCAACAGGAGAGGATGCAATTTTGGTAGGTGGTTCTTGTTGATTGGATGGAGTAGCGGTTTGTTTCTTAGAATATTTAGCCATTGTTTGTGTCTGAATTGAACCAAGTATGCCATCAGTAGGTGGTTTAGTTGTAGGTCTAGATGGATTAGTTGTAGGTCAAGGAGCATGTGGAATCAAATCATACAAAGTACCTGACTGGGAGTAAACCAAGTCTAGGTATTGAGCGTGGCCAATAGCTTTCTCCTCAGTCACAGTGCCTCCCATGGTGACATCTCTAACAATAGGTGGTAGTAAAGACTTTGTAAACCAATCAGCTAGCAACTGATTAGGAATAGGGGCCTTAATCAACCTTCATCTTCTTCTCCATCCATGAATATGATCAAAGATATGAGTAGATGTGGTTTGGCAAAGTGAGCTTAAAATGTCTTTACCTATTTCATATCGGAATGGTAGTTGAAAGTGTGTCAAAAAGTCCATTGCTAGGGCATTAAAATCCCAAAAAGAGTGCTGTGGTAATTCGATGTACCACTTTGCGGCAATACCTGTGAGGTTTCTTTGAAAAAGGCATAGACGGATTGAACCGTCCATCAAAGACTTAGATGAACACCACAAGTGAAATGTCATCACATGGTTTTTTAGATCTTCACTGGGTTTACTATCGAAATTAGGTATATTGGAAGACAACTTTACAGGAATGGTGGGCCAAGAGGGGTCATGATGAATTGGGTCATTTATCAATCTTGACAAGTCTAGAAAATCTAAAGTGGCCAAAAATGGTAATTGTTGATTTGGTTGTAGGTACTGGTAATACTGATAAGGAATTTGCTGACCAGTAGGGCCGTAAGCATATTGATAGATGGGTATAGATGATTCCCTCGAAGCTTGTTGAAAATGTTGTTGGTTTCCATAATTTCCATGGGGATGTGGGTCCCCTAAGGGAGGGGGTCCTCTGGAAGGTAGCGGCAGTGGTGGTGGTGGTCCTCCTCCTCAAGGTGGTGGTGGTGCTCCTCCACCTCTAGGTGGTGGTGGTGGTCCTCCATGTGGTGGTCTACCTCCTCCAAGTGGTGGTGGTCCTCCAAGTAGTCCACCAAGGCCTCCAGGTCCCCTGGGTCCTTGCAGTGGTTCTCCAAAGGGAGGTCCACCATATCCTCCCTCAGTGTTAACATAAGCTCCTCCATATGAAGGGGTGTTTGACCAATTTGGTTGTCCCCAAGGTACAAAATCATTTCCAGGGTAAGGAATTCTAGGTTACATAGTTACCGGTGGTGGTTGTTGGTAAACTTGATTAACCATGGGCGGTTGAGTTCCTGGATAAGTATATCCCCAAGAAGTTGTATTATTGAAAAATTGTGGTCCTAAGGGTTGGACTGTACTAGATGGGGGACGAACAACATTGGTATTAGTAGGAGGTATGACTACTACGGTTTTTGCTACAGCTGCAACTTGTCTTGAACTAGAAATAATTCCACTAATAGATGATGTAACTTGTTCCAGGGGTTATCCCCGGTGTTGGAATGTGCTCACATAACTTGATTTGTGGATTTCCCCCCAACCATGACTGGTATGGAAGGTCTAGTAATAGGGCCAGGATGTTAGACTATAGAATGGTCATCTAGACTTGGATTACCTTGAAATGGAACTTCTTCAATAGGTCCTAACACTTGAGCTAGTAAACGATATCCTTCAGGCCATGGGTTGTGAGAAGTCTCACGATAGGTTGGACGACCTTTAGAACAAGGTTTAATTTTAGCTTTAGGCCAAGGGTTTGTATTATGGGGTAATCGTGCCGGCATAGTTTTGTAACAAGACACAAGTGAAGGAATAGTTTTTTCTACTCTCTCTGAGAAGTTATGAGCTCGGTCAAGAGATGCATTAATTCTTCTTTGTTCCTCCTCTCACAAGGGAGGATTTCCTAGTGAAGGTCTAATAACCCCAAATTTAACAATAGCTTGGACCATATAAGTCCTCCAAAAAGGAGCATTCGGACCATAATCTGGTGGAGAAGAACTATCGACATGGACTTCCAACGATGGATGCGCATAAGCATCAACTGCAGGGGGGAGTTGAACCAAAGGGTTTGTGTAAATAGAGAAATCACCTTTGGTTTTGTTAACTAAGGTAGTTCCTATGGGAACATTAGTGGAAGTTGGTTGTTCCATGGTTACCCCTTCCTATCCTTCCATGGTAAGAGGAGAGTCAGGAGATAAACCCTGCAATCTATGAGATTGATGTCTCGCAAGTTGCTCAGCCATGGTGGTGGCCAAAGTTACCTAATCTAGGTCAAAAAGGGAGAAAAAACACACAAACAAAACCTACACAGAGCTAAAGGTCACAAGCAAAATTAAGTGATAGGACGTGTTCAGAATAGCCAGTCTCTCACCAGGATTGTCAAGTAGGTGCAACTCGCGATATGCCTCAGGGGTACATGCATAGTAGCCTCCCTAAATGCTATTTTCAGTGTATTTCTCCACACAATATGGCCAAAGGTATTTTCTTAGATGGTCAGGGTATCCTAGTGGGGTCTCCCGATATACTCAAGGTACGTGGGAGCTCAAATCGGTTGTATTGATGTCTAATACACAATCGTTCACAAGGGGCCTTCCGATATACAATCGATTACGTGAAGTACCTTTCTATATACCTCAAGGGTACGTGAAAGGTCATTTGATATATCGATGGTATGTGGAAGAACCGCGCGAGTCCCGAGATGTAGTGCAGACAAATAACGACAGCTCTTACGCTTAACGACACCCGAACACATCACTAACCTATCACTCAACTTTCGATACAGTTTTAGACCTAAAGCTACCATTAATTTTATCTGGACTATTAGGTGAATGTTTGTGGAATGTTATCTCCAATGATGCATATTAATCTAAATGTAATGCAATTTTCAACTTCGATGAGAACTAACTAGGGCAAGGAAAGAATCTTTTCTGTTCTTTTCAACAATATACCAATAGAAATGTGTTTTCAAAAATAGAACAAAATCCAATAAAGAGATGCAAAAAGAGTCTTTCAAACACAAAAATTCTTTTAAACAAGCATTCCAAAGTTTCTGAAAAAGGAGGGAAAGAAAACTAAGCCTCTAACGTGCATGCAAACTAATTTTGCTACAATGTCAAAAAGACTAATCTTTCCGAAACACACATGCAAGTGAAAAAACAAAAAACCTTTGCAAGCATAAACAAGAGGAAAGTAAGATGATTCTTTTTGTATTTTTCTAGAAAATATGAGGTACACAAAGTAGTATTTTCAAAGGAAACTAATCTTCTAGGAAGAGGCTATAGGTTCTCTTTTCGAAAATAACATTTTTCATATACTTTAATAAAAGTCAAAACTAAAGTATGTTTCTGATTTCGTTTATGACAATGCAAGAAGTAGAAATTTTTGGATCTGAGCTCCAAGAGAGAATCAGAGTAAGAAAAACCAGTAAAACAGACAATGGGCAGTAAAGCAAGAAAAAACACACTAAATAAATTTTCAGAGAAAAAGGACATTTTTCAAAATTTTGATAAAATTTTCCAGATAGACAATTTTAAGGACCTACCTCGGCACGCTGAGAGGGACTACACTAGAGCGTTCCAAGGTGCTGCGGTGCTCCTAGCCTCTTGTAGAAAGGCATTGTCGACTCTCTATCAACCACGCAGAAACGCACCTTTGGCACTGCTACCAAAAGGAGTAAGGGTGTCGTAGGACTGATTGATGCTCTGTTAGTCAAAGTAAAAGGCGGCATCGAACAATGTACTGAAAAAGATAAGAGCCTGTAGGAGAAACCAAAAAGGCTGAGCAGACTGAAAAGAGGGTAAAAATTACTCAGAATAGAGGAAAAAGATCAAAATTATAAGACGTATGACTTACCTTATAGCTGAAACAATTGAAAAAAGAGATAAAAACCTTCATAGATGGGATGGTTACCAAATTTTGTAGATCTGACCAAATCTACACCAGATCAGACTGGATATTTCTTATATCTGACTAGATTAGGCTAGATCCCCAGCGGAGTCACCAGTTTTGTTATCATGAATTCTCAACCAGTGCTGACACTACTTGTTCCTTTGTAATGCAAAACACAACTACAGAACAAAAATACACAGCAACATATCCTTCCCTTGAATAGTTAAATCAATTAACATAACACATCATATACCTCAATCGTAGATCTACTTATCTTCTCTTCAGAAAGTCCTTGAGATGGTTCAATATATGCAAGAAGGATTACAAGACAAACAAAAGAATGAGAGAATCATGATAATCAACTATCCATATTAGTGATCAAGGAATCCAATAATATTTAATCATAAACACAACAATCAAATATAGGAAAGGGAAATGTCTTTGTATTAATATATGGATGAGAAGAAGTACAACCAAAAGCCTTGATGTTGACAACTTCTATCTCAACAAGAATGTCTACAAATGCATATGAAGATCTCTCCAGCTACAAGCTACCTCTACTTTTCCTCTATTCAGACTTCAAACTAGCAGCATAAGGATGTTTTTTCTGGACTCCCCCACTCTCTTCATGGAGGCTTCATTTATAGGCCAATAACCCATAGGATGACTTGAAAAAAGGATAGAATGATATCCCTATAGGTGAGGGAGGTGAATTCCACCTCTCCCAGACATGTAGGAACTAATTCCATGAAGGATTCCGTATGAAAACTTCTAGAAACTTATTTTTTTCCCCCTTCAAATGACCATCTATGCTTTTTGCTAAACTAGACAGAGCGCCGATTTGGGATTTTTTTCACTACAAAGGGATAGCGACACCTTTTGTTCAACTAGAGGACGCGTCAACGACACTCTGTGGGAAATGAAAATGAGCATCGTACCTTCTAATTTAGGGCAAAAAATGGACAAGATCATCCATATCAAGCTTTTTTGGAGGTTGACAGGCAACAAGAAAGTCATCTAAAGGTTGACTAGGCAATGTGAGATTTTCATGTGCAACAAGGTTGAACCTTTGGTGGTAGACCCTGGAAATACAGATGGGAGGGTTGTGGCCTATAACAGATTGCTTATGATATATTAGGTTAACATGAACCTAATACCGCACTCTTCTCTTAGTGCTGCTACAAAACGGGAAGGGGATGAAGAACCTGTGAGAATTTGGAAGGAGCAAAACTCTGATTGCCAGCTAATGCATAGAAAGATAGACCTCATTTCAACAAATATGGGGATTCAATTATTCCAATCGAGGATGGAGCAGGCTGAGGTCAAAGGGATGAGCATGGCCAAGTCAATTGACATGACTACCAGGGAGCCCTCCAGGAAGATGAAGCATACCAAATGCTCCTCTCCCCGATTTGTTCGCCCAAGTTCAGGTTTGAGGCCCCTGTGTTTATAATCTTGTTATGTCTTGTTTAGTTTACTGTTAATGGTTCCAGTAGTGATAGGATTTATGGGAAGTTTATGTATGTAATCAGGATGGGGCGCGACATGAAAAATATGGTTGTTTTGTTATGTCTTGTTCAATCATATGTTAGTGGTTCTTGTAGTGATTTATTTATGGGAAGCTTATGTATGTAATAGGTATGGGGAACACCATGAACAATCTAGTTGTTTTATTTAGGGATGGGTGGTTATATTTTGGGACGAATGTAAATCTTGTCAGAACTGGGTAAGTGGTTTTTGGATCTTTTAGTCGGAATGTAATTAAATGAGTATGCAATAATACGATGTTTTTATTTACAAAAAAAAAATATTGGAGAAATTTTGAAATATTCTACACGTGCTTCAATTTCTCACCTTTGAGCAAAAATGATGGATACAATTCATATATAGTTTGATATTAATTTCTTAAAATAAAATGAATTTACCACCAGTGGCCACAAAAAACTAAAAAATGGTCAATGGGATTGCTAACTACATTATGTAAAATCCTTTAATAGTGGTCAGGAAGGCTTCAGGAGACTTATAGGTGATACTTCCAATTCCTAAAAGGAAACCTATAGGTGATACTCCCAAAGAATGTTGAAATTGTATTGATAATAAGGATCTATACCTCAAATTTCATCTCTGATGCCAATAACACCAAATGATCTTGGCGTCCTCTATGCTTTACACAAATATTTCACACAAATATGTTGGTACACCATCAATCGGTTATATTTATGGTTGTAATAAATATGTTGTAATCAAATAGTTTCAATATTGTTCATTACATTACCTTGCCATGGTCAATAGCTATCCTGCAATCAAATTTTTTCCTTCAACAAATGTGCAATAAAATCAATTCATAAAATAGACAATTACAACTATACTTAAAATGAACAAATAAACACATTATATTCAATGAAATGACAATAAGATATCTAATTGACAAATTAGTTATGGTGATAACTTACAAATATGAATTAGAGAACTATACAAATTGTCATTATATTCCTTTCCATTGTGAAGACTTGCATATATCATGACAAAATGGTATGTTCATATAAGTGATTGATAGATATGTAAAAAAAGGCATAACATATATGAATTTCTAAAAAAATGAAATGAAAATACCTGAATGAGCTTCTCTTGGTTTCAAGAATATATTATTCTTTACTAAACAGGGCCAACCACGTGAAGGTTGAAGCTCATATGGTCCCCCTCCCCTCACATCACTCTCAATTCCCCACACCCAATCTATCTACTATAAAAATAAATGAAAGTTACATAACAAAATAAAATAGATAATATCCATGCATAAATAGTAGCATAACAAAAAATATATGCATGAAAGATAAATCCAAGTAGTCATCTAAGATATAATTTTTCACAGATTTAACTTAAATGAGAACTGATAAATAAATCATGCATGCTACTTACTGAACAACATCCAACCATGTGCCTTCACAATCTTATCGAACATAATCCATGCCAACATCACCTATAGATTCATCCTCTTTTTATTTCGTCCCTTCAAAATATGCAACACTTGATAAATATGCATACTCCAATTCATATCTATTACAATTTCTTGGTTCCTTCAGAGGGCATGTCAAACCTACACACTAGTCATTCTCTACCATATCTTGTACATAAAATACCTGTTTCACTTGTGATGATAGAATAAATGGATAATCTTGCACTCTATTCTTACTCAAGCATCTCTTCAGATTCACCATGGTGAAACCAATTTCATTAAATTTCATTCCATTATTATTGTGTACATCTATCCAATCACATTTGAACAATGGATACTGCACCAAATGGTTTTCCAATAACATTACTTCTTGAATCACTCCATAATATGTTGTCGTTTGATGTATAGGGATTTTATCCTTTGCACTTGATCTCATTAATGTTTGTGCATCTATGCACATACCACTATTTTGGGTGGCCCTAACATTTTCTATGCTTTTAACATGAAATATACACCCATTGATTAAGTAGCCATCATACTCGGTTGCATAAGTCCTTGGGCCACATGCCAACCATATAAGGGTATCAGAAATATTTTATTTTCCTTCCACCTGTAAATTTTTAAATGTCGTTAGAAAACCATTAAATTTCAAAGTATATTAAAATAATCTCACCTTCATACATCATAATAGGTGCAATGAGTTGCTCAGACTTCCCATTAAATGGTCCTTTTTTAGAACAATACTTATGATTTATTGGAAGATATCTCCTATGTCCCATGTACACACACTTCCTACTACATTTGAGATACATTGAATCTGTGTTACTTCCACATATAGGGCATGCGCAAAACCCTTTAGTCATGCAACCAACCATATTTCCATAATCACGAAAGTCATGGATTTCCCACATCAATATAGTATTCATATTAAAGAATGACCTTGAATGAGCATCGTATGTCCTTGCCCCTTCATCCCATGTTAGTTTTAGTTCATTTACCAATGGTCCAAAATAAACATCTATGCCATTTCCTGGTTGATTGGGACCAGTTATTAATAATGACAATAAACAAAAGCTCATTTTCATGCATAACCATGGCGAAAGGTTATATGTGACTAGTACTACTGGCCATACATTGTGAGTACTACTCAAGCTTCCAAAAGGATTAAATCCATCCACTTCCATTGCAAGTCGTACATTGCAAGGATCATTGGAAAAATCAGGCCATTTAGAATCCATAGTTTTCCATGTCAGGCTATCAACTAGGTGGCACATTATTCCATCCTTACTTGCATTCTCATGATTCCACCTCATTTTCTATGAAATATATGTAGAGTTGTAACAAAAACATAAAGAACCATATATACATTGCAATACTTAGTAGATTAAAGAAGATGATTTTTTAGTAGGTGTGGAAATTGAACCTGGGTGATAGATCAATTGCACTCACAAAATTACTAATCAAACATGCAAATTTACAAACAAAAGAGACTGAAATTGGAGCATAACACTAATATGTATTGAATAAGTGTACAATATCCAACCTTATGAAGTCACAGGCTGGTGCAATAAATAATTACATGAGATATTTGAATGCATAAGGATTCCATTTGAAATAGTCAAAAGCAGGCTTACTAAATCTAGTCAAATCCCCCATAGGTGCATAAAGCAGTTTCCAAATCTCCCTAGGAGCTCATGAATTAACAAAGTCAAGTAGGAAAGATAATAGGTGATGGAAAGACAAATCATACATGCTTTTATTGGGAGAAAAGAATGGAGGATGATGAGAGCAAAAAACAAGTCAACTGCACCTAGTCTTACTTTCCCTTTTGCCATAAAACTTAGTAAAGCAGGCAATAAAGCAGAAAAAGCAGACATGCGCTAGGGAGGATCTGGAATAAAGAAGATATGATAAATATGGATTCCAGGAGGTTTCCAAAGCACTGCATGATTCAATTTAAGCAATTTTGACTTCTAGGACATGTGGAAGACAACTTGCATACAGTGGAATATTGGAAACTAGGCAAATAAGTCAAAAATGGATTAATTAATATCTAAGGTAGCTAAATATGGGCTGATTATTCTAATACCCCCCCTTAATCCTGACCTATGAGTAAAATATCAGAAAACTATAGGTCCTAGCAACAAGTCTTATTCACCCTTTACATATTGCATGTCCATTTAACCAAGGAAAGAGGCAAAAACCCAGTGGGAAAATCCTCCCTTAAACATGTACAGTAAAACAAAATTTGAAAATATTGTCATCAATCATGCTTCATAGCATGATCAGAAATCCCCAGCAGTGATTTGAAATTGCTGAATGTCTTCTCACAAAAAACTTTGGTGAAGATGTCAGCTACTTGTTCTGAAGATGCACAGAAGAGTAGGTGAATGGTGCCATCATGCACAAGCTGTCTGATGTAGTGCATATGGATCTCAATGTGTTTGGTTCTCTATCTCTAAAATGGATCATTACAGATTCGAATGGTGCTCTGATTATCACAATATATAATAGTTGAGAACTCTAATTTGAATCCACACTCACCAAGTAACCCCTGCAACCATAAACATTGAGTTGCTGCATTTACAACTCCTCTGTACTCTCCTTCTGTAGATGAGAGTGCAATGGAAATCTATTTCTTGCTTGACCAGCTGATTGGTCCTTTAGCCAGCATGAACACATATCCTGATGTTGACTTTCAATCTGTGTTGTCACCTTCCCAATCACTGTCAGTAAACCCAATCAAATCAAGATCAGATTTAGCTTTGTAGAAGATCCCATGAATTCTCGTTCCCTGAACAAAGTTAAGCATCATTTTGGATTCTCTCCAATGGATCTCATGAGGATGATCCATGTATCTTGAATCCACACTTACTGCATAAGAAATATCAGTTTGAGTGTGTGGAAGGTACAGCAAAAACCCAATCAGTTGTCTATACAGTGTACTATCTACCATAGGAGAAGAACCTACTTCTTCAAGATTAACTCCTGAAAGGAAGGGAGTCTTGCTTGGCTTGCAATATTTCATGTTGAACTTGTTCAAAAAATCCAAAGCATAATTGGACTAATGTACTTTTATTCCATGTTGGGATTGAGCAATTTTGAGACCCAAGAATTGGCTCAACATCCCCAAATCAATCATAGAAAATGCATGGTCATTGCATCCTTCAAGGAGGCAATTTATTTCTTTGAGCTTCCTATAATCATAAGGTCATCCAAATACAAGAAAATAATTATAAAATAACCATGAATAAACTTCAAATAAACATTTGGATCAGACTTGCATCGAACAAAACTCAATGACAGCAGAAATCCATCAATCTTGGCATACCAAGCCCTGGGGGCTTGCTTAAGCCCATACAATGATTTCTTTAGCCTGCACACAAAATATGGATTATTAACAAACCCTTGAGGCTGATGCATGTAAATCTCTTTAGAAATATATCCATTCAGAAAAGCACACTTCACATCCATGTGATGCACCTCCCACTGCTTCGAAGCTGCAATGGCTAAGGCTAGCCTGATGGAGTCCAACTTTGCCATTGGTGTAAAGGTCTCATTGTAGTCAATACCATGTACCTATGAGTAGCCCTTGGCTACCAATATTGCCTTATATTTCAAAGGTGAACCATCAGCAGCAAACTTAGTTTTGAAAACCCACTTACATTGAACTAGTTTCCTCCCTGAGGCAAGATCAACCAGCTCCCAAGTGTTGTTCTTTTGAAGTGAGCTTAATTATTATTTCATGGATGCTTTCCATATTGGATCATGTGATGCATATTAATATGTTTGTGGGTCTGATTCAACCATTAGATAGCATTTCTCTACAAACAAAGGGCCTTTCATGCTCAGGGCACTCTCAAACTGAAATCTAGTCCTCCTAGGATCACTTGGATTTCCAGCTAGTTCCCCAGCTAAATGAATGGTATTTGATGCCAATTTTGGTCTTGTAGGACTATTAGGATTGGAAATTAAATAATAATTATCAGACATATCATAATCATCAAACTCATTTTTCTCTTCGCTTACATTCAATGGTTCTGGTGGTGAAGAAGACTCTCCAACTTCAACTGTTGCTAAAGGCTCTTCTTGGAACTGAACACTCCTTTCAATGAAGGATTTGTTTGTGCTAAAATTTATAAGCTTTTAGCCTTTTGAATCTTTATAGTAATAAACAAATGGACACTCTTTGCTTTGGGGCTGCAAAGCGTTCCTCTTTTCTGTTGGAATTCTAGCCCAAGCCCTTGAGCCAAAAATCCTGAAATGGGTCACATATGGCTTGTGCCCACTCCATGCTTCGAAATAAGTCATACCATCAAGCTGTTTACGAGGAACCCTATTCTGGATATAAAATGCACAGTTTATATCCTCAGCCCAAAACTTTGGTGGCAAAGTCTTAGCCTCCAACATACATGTTGCCATCTCTTCCAATGATCTGTTCTTTCTCTCAGCAACACCATTTGTTGTGGTGTGTAAGGGATTGAATGTTGCATCTGAATACCTACATCTTCACAATATTGAATGAAATTAGACTTGACATACTCACCACCATTTTCAAATCCAAGGATATTGAGTTTCCTCCCAGACTGGTTTTCAACCAAAGCCTTAAAGACTTTGAAAGGGCCAAAAACTTCAGACTTATGCTTTAGGAAGTAAACCCAACAATACCTGGAAAATTAATCTATGAAAGTTAATGCATATTTTTCCTGACTCATTGAAATATGAGGGAATGTACTAGAAACATAATTGTGGACCAACTCAAGAGGTGCATAGGTTCTCTCATGACTAGCTCTCTCAAATTTACACTCTGGGTGTTTTCCTAGGACACAACCTTGACAGACTCCCTTGCAAAACTTAATCTTTGGTAACCCCATGACCATTTATTTTTCACTTAGATCAGAAATATACTTATATTTAATATGGCCAAATATTTCATGCCAAAGCTTGCTTTCCTCATTAGCATGAATCAGAAGAGCAGAGGGGTTTGAGTAGGGTAGAAAATGTGAAAACCAATATACCTTCGAAGTGTGATCTACAACTCCTTTTGCAATGAATTTACCATTCGATATCTCCATGATATAAAAATCATCAAGGGAGAATATGACCTTCTTCAGAGACCCTGTGTGGGTCATCTGATACACTGACAAGAGGTTAGAGGCAAGACCTGGAACATACAATACATTGTTGAACTTACTGTGGTAAAGATCAATCCTTCCTTTGCCCAAACTAGCAGTGAGATAGTCATCTCCCAACACTATTGGTGGAGCTTTCAACATGTCAAGAGAGGAGAATGCCTCCTTGGTCAAAACCATATGTCTTGAAGCTCTAGAGTTTATGATGAATCTAGGTGAGCTTGATGTGCTAGCAACCAATGCATGAACTCTCTCTCTATCTTCTGAATTTGATCCTCCTTCCCTCTTCTTTGAGCTATCAGGAAGGGATATGTTATTCTTCTCCGGGAGTTGGGTCAGCATGTCAATTTGCTTCTTCATGCAGGATCTTTCAAGATGAAAGCCCTTACTGCAGTATGCGCACTTGCTCATTTCTCCGTTGTTCTTCTTCTTTTGGAAGTTCTTCTTGGAGCCTTGGGGCTCCTCCTGAGAATTGTTCTTGTCTCTCTTCTACTCAGGTGGCTTCTTAGATTTATTCTTGCCTTTTGAATCCACCCTCAAATCTCCAGCAACTAGAGCTTGGTCTTTGGAAGGTTTGATGGTGCCCATCATCACTAGTTTATCTTATTCTTGTGTGAGGGATTCCATGAACTCTGGAAGCTTAGACATCTTCCAGGATGGAGCTGTCCACTTGGTGGCATGGAAGGTAGAAAAAACACTGAATAGTCAAGGTCAAGCTTTGAGAGTATGGCCAAAACTAGTTGCTCCTCCTTCTTTTCAATTCCACACTGTTTTAGCTGCAAAACAAGGGCTTTAAACTTGGAAAAGTAGAGTTGCAGGGATTCAAAGCTGTTGGGACTCAAGGAGATCAATTCATTATCAATTTGATGTCCTCTCATCTCATCTGTCTTACCAAAAATCTCTACAAGATTCTCCCATAATTCATTTGGTGATGTCAATCCATCAAGATGGAAGAGGAGGTCTCTGGATATGCTTAGACACAAGAGATCATAAGCCTCATCCCTCATGTTGTGCCATTAAATTTTCTTTGCAACTGCATTGGGCTCTGCTTCAGCTTCCATAGTCACCCTGTAGATACCTTTCTCTCTCAATATTATCTCCATCTCTGCTTTCCATTCAAAGAAATTAAATGGAGTCAAGATGATCTTTTGAGATTGATCAATAGCTCAGAAATTGTCCCTTCAGTCAGTAGAATAGCTCCCAGTCAAGATGTCAAACCTGCAATAGCAATATGGAAGGAGAGAAATTGATAGACAAAGGCTCTGATACCATGTGGAAATTGAACCTAGGTGATAGATCAATTGCACTCACAAAATTACTAATCAAACATGCAAATTTACACACAAAAGAGACTGAAATTGGAGCATAACACTAATCTATATTGAATAAGTGTACAATATCCAACCTTGTGAAGTCATAGGCTACTGCAATAAATAATTACATGAGATATTTGAATTCATAAGGATTCTATTCGAAATAGTCAAAAGCAGGCTTACTAAATCTAGTCAAATCCCCCATAGGTG
Source organism: Pseudotsuga menziesii (assembly GCA_001517045.1). NCBI lineage: Eukaryota > Viridiplantae > Streptophyta > Pinopsida > Pinales > Pinaceae > Pseudotsuga > Pseudotsuga menziesii. Next base: position 102,620 of record LPNX010706070.1, on the reverse strand, counting down.
CATACAGCAGTTTCCAAATCTACCTAGGAGCTCACAAATTGGAAAATTCAAGTAGTCAAGATAATAGGTGATGGAAATACAACTCATACATGCTTTTATTAGGATAAAATAATGGAAGATTATGATAGCAAAAAACAAGTCAACTGCACCTAGTCTTACTTTCCCTTTTGCCATAAAACTCAGTAAAGCAGGCAATAAAGAAGACATGCACTAGGGAGGATATGGAATAAATCAGATATGCTAAATATGGATTCCAGGAGGTTTCCCAAGCACTCCATGACTTATTTTTAGCAATTTTTACTTCTAGGACATGTGGAAGACAACTTGCATAGAGTGGAATATTGGAAACTAGGCAAATAAGACAAAAAATGAATTAATTAATGTCTAAGGTAGCTAACTATGGGTTGATTATTCTAACAATAGGTTGGTACTACATGAATGTGTATGATATAATGTAATTATAAGAGTTCAAAATCATACCTGTACATTCTCTTCAACCTTGGCACTATAGGGAAATACCTCGGCCCTTTGGTCGAGACACCTGTACACACCTTTTCAGAATGAGTATCAACCTTCCATATTGATTCACCACATGTTGGTCATTCATTTATTTTTTCATATTTTCCTCAATATAAAATTCAATCATTGTGGCATGCATGTATCATTTCATTGTCCAAACCCAATGATTTAATCAAAATTTTTGCAGCATATGTAGATTCTGGAAGTGTATTTCCTATTGGAAGCATTTCTCTATGCAACTTCAACAACTGGGTGAAACTTGCATCAGACCATCTATTTCTCACTTTAAGCTTATACAATTTTGCAGTGGCCAATAGCTTAGTGAAACTAGTGCAACTTGGGTACAATGGTGCCTTGGCATCTTCAATTAACTTTAGATATTGATTGATATAATTTTTTTCTTCCATTGATTCTACTTGGTCATTTTCATAATTCACATCTATATTTTCATTATAATATTGATAAGCATCATTCGCCATTTCAACCATATAATCATCAACCATGGTTGTCTCATTATGATCGTCATTCTTAAAAACTTTCGTATCATTTGTAAGCAATGTTGCAAACTCATCATTATGATTATCATATTGATGTCTGACTATGTGTTCATCACCATGTGTAATTTCTCGAGGAAAATCATGCATCTCTGTTGTGTTTCATTTCTTGCTCTTGTCAAACTTATAGTCCTGGGTAGAAAATCTCTCTCCATGGAAAAACCAAGTTTTATATGAACTTATTATACCATGAATCATCAAGTGGTCTTGTACTTCCTCAAACGTCAATACTACAACATTGCAACATTTTTTACAAGGGCATCTTGTGGTGTTATTATCCTTTGAATTCCTTTTTTCAAACTCTATGAATTCTTCAACCCCGACTTGATATTCATTTGACATCCTACATAGAACCAATTTGCACATCACGTAAGAAAAAAACACTACAAATTACAATGAATACATATGATATAAAATATCATATTGAATAATCAAATATGAAAAGTATACCTCATTTTCAAATCTATCCAATCCCTTTTTTTGGCCATTTGAAAATAAAACCAGCCCAATTTCTTGAATTGGCTCCTTGAGAGTTGGCCTCTCAATTTCCTTCCAATATACGGTTAAGAATATTCATGTAGTACACCCATATGCTTTCCAAAATAGCCTCTACCAGCCCATGACAACCATATATTACACCATACAAGATTCCACATTTTAATAACAAATCCAAACATAAATTACGTAATATTTTTGTTTTATATTAAAGCCAAGATATTTAAGATTTTAACCCATTAATATAACTCTGAAGATAAAAAAAAAAATTATGAAATCTGGTGGGTCCCTTTGCATTGGATATTGCGCTCGAAGATGGGAGGTACAAAGGTCACTTTTAAGGAGTGCGGTGGTTTATAAGGCTAGTCAGCTTGAAATTAACAGTCCATTAATACTCCCACCACCCTGCAAATATGACATCTGCCAGGAATGAGTTAGTTGGATACAACTACAACCTCTGGAAGTGTCGAGTGTCACCACTAGTTACTCACCACCAGTTACTCGTTCATCATTTATCAACCCTTTCAACAGTTGCTCCATGGCCTCGTCTGTAAAAATCCTTCACATATCTGAGGAGATCATCTACAATCAACTTTATGACGCTTATGATCCTCTTTTGTAGTTTTATAGTCCCACTGAACCTCGAAATGCTTTGTTGTCACCTTTCGGAGACCAGTCGAAACTGTTGGTAAATTTAAAGTCATCCTTAATAGGGTTCCTATTAGAACAATTGCCTAATTTCTCAGATATTGTCCAAAGGGTAGCCTCCAATTATTCCCCCAATGGGAAGGCCATCTTATATGATACTCACTCCCGTGTCATTTTCACAATTACACTAGAAGCTATCAAGGCTTCCCTGGGTCTCTCTGAAGCCCAATGCCAGGCCCTGATCCCCTTCACCGAATCAGAGGTTATGTAGGTGTTTGGGAAAGCCGACCTATAATCCAAAAATAAATTGTTTCATACCATTTTGAACACCCCAGTTCCCTCAAAGAGCCTTATCACCCCACTCTCCTTTGAATTGTTCATAAATCCTGTCGTATCAGCCATCTCCCTCTTGAGTCAAATCCTAGGTCTTGATAGTGATATCACGGTCTCTGAAGTAATTCTAGGCATTATCCTTGACCTGAGTCAATACGAAGAAGGAATTAAGTTCGATGAGTTCTTGGCCATAGAAATCAATTCTCATCTTGAGAAATTTGATTTGGATAAGCACTTTAGATACCAGGTGTATCTATTTTCCATCATAGTCAGTTCAAACCGAAAGATCCTTGAGGTCATGGATCAAGAGGTGTTCAAATACTGGCCTCAGTCTGTCCAAAAGATCCAAGACTGGTATTACACCCTGTTCATTGATATAATTGTCCTTGGCATCTCTAGACTATTCAACCCTAAAGAGAAGAGGGTATCAGAAGACATGAAGGCTTCCTTGCAACAAGAGGGTATTGGAGATTGGTTCCTAATGCAGAAGTATTCAGTTATCAGGGTATATGTTTTTTTGGATGCCCCTTTCATGCTACCAGTTTACCTAACTCTCTTAGTATTCACACTAGAACTAATCAGACAGAGTATTTCTGCTGATGAGGAGCATTTTACTGCTCACAGGAAGGACTCTTGGATCAAATACCCTATTAATTTAGGGCCCTTTGTTGTGGAGAAGCCAACAATGTTACTAATGGTGGAGAAATTTTTAAAGGACATGAATTTTTAGGTGACTCATGAACATAATTACAATCCTAAGGGGATTCCTAGAGGAGGGTCCAGGTGCATAGGTCATTCTTTATTCACTCCATGATCCCTCACTTGTCCCAGGAGAAAAATTATCTTGCCTATGATTTTGATTGCACTCATGTAGAGAAAATTCAGGATCCTAAAGAAGTGCAAGGTACAGTCCCATCTACTCCCTTGCCCCTAAACAGTGATGGTTGTAGAAGAAATTCTCAGTTCGAGGTGGAGGATATGGAATGTGATGAACAAACCCCTAGAAAGAAGCCTAGGATAGACATAGAGGAGGATGTAATCAACCTGGAGCAGGAGTTTAATTTTGAATCTTATTCCCTCAAGACAGTGATAGAGGAGAATCTTGATTCAGTAAACCCTACTAGGGGAAACATTGCAAATCAGATGATGATCACACAACAACTAGTGGTTATAAAGCCAGCCACTACACACTCAGAGAGAAAGCCCCGAAGAACCACCCAATCAATGAAGAAAGGGGGTGAGGAGTCTCTACTCAATTATCATAAGTATTATTTTTCCTCTGCCGTTGAAGGGAAATGTTAGACTGAAAATAAAATGTTGACCACTTATGTGCAAATCAAATAGAAATACAAGGTTGAGACTTAGAAGCAGTCCGAGGAGCAAAGCAATATATCAAGAAACAAAGTCTCTTTCACTACTTCCAAGAATATTACAACAAACTCCTAAACTCCTTGAACCTAGCCATCGCTAATGAGGAAGGAGTTTCAAAGGTCGAGTTCAAGATGGATCGATTCTCAATCCTAGATAAGATTGTGTTCCATAAGGGAGTTAGCAATCTCATCTATGCTAATCTGACTAAGGAGGCATTAGCCCATCTCAAGTCCCAGCAAAGGGTGTCTAAGCTGGAGACCCAATTGAAGCAGGAAAATGCATCAAACAAGGCTTGGAACTTACAGGTGAAACTCCTGAAGGACCAATTGGCAGACCTAACAACACACAAGGATTTACAGTAGCCCCTTGCATCTAAGCAACTAGTGGCAACAGAGCAAGCTATTTTACCAACTAAGTCATTGGCAAAGATATAAGATTACAAAAATAAAATCAAGACACCTATGAAAGACATCTAGCTACCTCCTCACACCATGCAGTTACAAGGGGAGATTGAGACATTGCAGCATGAAGTTTTGGAGCTAAAAGGCCGCCTTGTTGTGCTGGAGGCTAACAAGAGCACATGGGAAGAAGAGAAGCAAAAGATGTAGAAGATAATTGATGATTTAAATGACTATAGCACCCCTAAGGATAGATCACCCACTTCTCTGGCGATAAAATATATGTCTAAAATGTCCCTAAAGGACCTGGAAATAACTCAATTGAAGGAGGCCAATAAAGAGCTCAAGGATAGGATCACTTCTAAGGAAAGTGAAGACTTTGCTGAAGAGATGAGGATAATCAAAGATCAGGTAAACATGTTTGAGGAAAGGGTCATAGACTGAATTCCTCTACAAGGGGATAAACATTTGCTCTAGGAAGCAGTGATAAGGAGATTCCCTCATTAGAAAAGCATTTGGTCATGGTGTATGAGCATAAATAGACTTCTATTATAGCAAGTAGAATATATAAAGCCCTGTAGGAAAGTCTAGCACAAATTCCTAGGGAGGAGGCCTAGAAGGCGATTGTTGTTCTGAACTCAACCTCCAGGGAAGAACTAATTTCCCTGTGGATTGATGACAGGATGTCAATTCTGGTGGCAGCAAGGAGGATGACCAGAAAGCACAACATGTTGTAGAATTCACTTACTAGGATTGATATTATTCAGCAAGGGGGAGAAAAATTCAACAAATTGTTCCAGACCCTTTTTCAGAAAGGGTTACCTAAGTTTTGGGGTCCACAGGGGAAGTTGATCCCTTAGATCAAACATATCGAACTACTAAACCAGGAAAGACTAAACCATGCACAGTTTTAGGGTATGAATGGTGGGCTAAAGGGAGAGGTAATAATCGATAAACTTAGTGAGGACTTGGAGATGTTGGTTCAATCCATGACTGTCAAATCAGATCTCCCTGCTATTGGCCATAACCCCCTGATTGAACTGGATGTTATCCTAAAGGAGCTATTTGATCAGTAGTGGAAAGATATACATAGAGTGAGCAATCATTATCTTGGAAGGCCCACCATCAACTGAGTCAGCCGTAGTCTGTTAAAAATATGCTCAGAGTTGTCATTTTCATCAAGCGAGCCAGAAATCCCTAGATGTCGAGATTTCACTTTCTGATTGGTCATGCATAGCACAACACGCATTCTTGAAATGTTTTGTGGGCACGACGCATTTGTCATGTCAGATTTTGTTAGGATTTAGGATGTACTTTCAGGTTTTATTCCTGCAATGTAACTAATTTTGATGCGTTGTCTCGAGATACGTCTTGGGGGTAAATTGCACTATAAATGTAACCTCTACGGAGGAGGAAGGGTTTGACTTTCATTTTTGAAGCCTCTGTGCTTGGGTTGTAGTTCTGTAAACTTTCTTGGAAGTGTTAATGAAAAGTGTTTTTTTCAGTTTCTTAAATTCATCACAGTGTTCATATTCAGTTGTGTTTCCTGTTTGCATCATTTTCATATGTGTAAATTATGCTAATTTCTATAGAAAACCATGAAATGTCTTGAACCTAATAAGGGTTGTTGTGACATGTCTTAATCCTGCTAGGACTGTCGTGTCTGGCTGAAAGTTCCTTGAGGACTGTTAAGGGTCCCAAGCCTGTGTATGAATGTACCATGACCTACTATGGGTTACTAAGGGTGTCATGAGGGTGTGTAAATTTTTTGGCAGCCTAATTATGTACTGCTTGACTAGGCCGTGATCTGTTAGTATGGATGGTAGTATGTGTGAGGTCTAGTACATGGATCGCTACCCTTTATTGGACTAGTTATGCAACTAATGAAACCCCTGATTTGTTTCCTCTCACCCATGTGCTGGATACCAAGTTGGGATAAAATATCATAGAGGTCAGAAAGAATGGAACCTACTCCTGGTTGAGTCCTAGTGGAAAAACACAAGTAACCATTGAGTACAAAAATGAGAGTGGTGAATGGTTCCTCTGCTCATTCACACAGTTCTCATATCCACTCAACATGATGAGACAATGACCAATGATCAGGATTTATCTAAAGGAAGTGAGAGGGTTCGATTTTTATACAAGGGGGATATGCTTTGAATAGTAAATTGTAATGACCCCCATCAGATCCTGCTATTTTTTTTTGGATTATTTTCTTATGTAATTTGGTTAAGCCATTTCGTAAAAACACTTGTCAAAATTACCACTAAGTTGTGCCAAATAGTCTTAGTTGGTTTTTGTATTCAATGTATTGTTGTTATGTTGATGAAGGAGAATAGGCTCAAGAGGGAGAAGTCATTCATGAAATCACAAGGTCAAGGGAATTGTTAAGAGACCTAGGGTCTCATACATTTGTAATTTTCTTTATTTTGTAAAAGTTGAATAAAATGGATAAGGAATATAGATCCTTTTCCACATGTAATAGTTAGGATTGAGTTAGTTGTGAGTCATAGGGTTAGAAGAGATCAATAAGGAGTTTACTCCTTTCTTATAGGACTTGGAAACATAATCCTCTTGTATTTAAATCAGTTTGAGTTATTTTCTTAGCAGCTTAGTTAGCTTACAGAGCTTGTTGGCTCGCAGAAGCTTAGGTTAGGTCACAGACCTTAGGATAGGTCATAGAGGTTTGAAGATATCTCAAAGAAGATTTGATTAGCTCATAGAGCTTGAGAGGGAGAGAAATTCCACATAGCATGAATGGAGGAATGAGAGGTGCACATAAGAGTGAGCGAGGAGTGAACAAGTAGAATTATGTGTGTGTATTTGAATTTCCAGTGAATTGAATAAAGAACATAGGATTAAACTCTGCATGTGGTTTTGATGGATTTCATGTCTTCATATAGTTCTGTATAAGTATGAATTGATCCCACATTCACTCCATATAACCCTGTATATAAACTCTGTGGCTTTGGATTTCCATAGTTTTAGAATTGCAAAGAAGAATTGATCCTATCAGTGATCAATTAAGTGAAGCTTTGTAAAGGGTTAAACCTTAACCAATCGCTCAAATAAAACAAGATCATAGAGTGGGGATCGATCGTGGGGAAGATCAACTATTTATAGTGATATCTTTGAGAGAATTTACAAGCTTTGAAAAACTTTTCATGTGTGCAATATTCTATGGAATGCGCTTAATAAATTTTGGAATCCACCGTTGATTTGGTGGGGACACTGATCGAACGATCAAAAATCCATTTCACTGCATGAAAAAGTAAGTTCTATGAACACTCAAGCCAGCCGCGAAATTGATAGATCAACGATCGAGATCGACAGCAGGGAATAAGCGTTGTGCGGAAACCCTTGTTTCAGAATTGTCGAAAGCCAAAAATCCGACTTTCGATTCCTGCCTTCCGAAAATAATTCTGTTGCAGAAGGGAATGCACAGAAACCTAGAATTTCACTGCCGAAGAAAGTTAGACAGTGTGGAAAGCTGTTTAACATAGAGAGTTTGATTCAGATATCAAGGGTTTTGAAGTCTATACACAAATCAACACCATCATATGTGTAATGTTATGTTTGTATATTATTGGACTATAATTTGCAGATCGTGATTTTCGTAGTGCTAATAATGAACAGTAAATGAAATACAGATTTATTTACATAAATAACAAGGAAAAAAACCCTAAATATCATATTCATATAACTTTGAGTTTACAATGACTGTAACAACAGTTGTAAGGTGGACAAGCAAATCTAAAATTACTTTAACTCTAACCTGTAGATTCCCGGGCATGCACAATAATTTATGGAAATGAGCTTTGGTGTCTTCCATGCCCTGCCAACTCCTCAAGAAACCCCAAATCGTATTCTTCTTAGACTCCCTTATTATGCTGCAATACCCTCCTTCACTACCCAGAAACGTTATGCATAGTCATAACAAGAAGGAAGACTACAATGAGATTACCCAACAACATTGTAGTAGGTTCCTGTAGGTGTCAATATGGATTGCAACTCCCTTTTTGGCAGCAACAACGCTTTTTGGATGAAGCGTGGGTATCACTGTAGATGTGGAACTGTAAGGATATGCAGCCAATAGAAATTAAGTCGTCCTCACAAACAAGATTGTGTCCTCTCCAGATGATTTCACGACCCACGGAGTCCAAACTCAGCCAACAAATGAATAATACGAATTTCACGAAATGAAATCGACCCATTTCTTACTCCTTTTTTTCAAAAACATAAAAACCAAAAAAGACGAAAAAGATAATATGCATGAATCTATAGCATCTTATATCTAGATGGGCCTAAATGTTTTTATATGTATAACCACAACATGAGTCTATAATCCTAGTTATAATATATATTGTTACTTGTTAGACTCATAGGAAGACCCTCTTGGGATAAACCTTATTATAGAATATGGTATGGGGATGGCGTTGGGGAGTCCTAGTTTCTTATATTTTTATTTTAATCATTGCATAAGCATTTCTAGCTTCTATTCTATTGCTTTTCAAGGATATTTATAACTTACATCGTAGGGAGGCTCTATGGGTTAAATATAAATATATTTCTAATTTGGAGATATCCCAACCTGTATACTAACTAATAGTATGTTGTTAGTATGATAGGAGATAAATATGTTAAAGTTTTCACTACCATTTTAACATATCAATGTATTTTTAGGAGGAGTTAGAACCGGCTTCGGTCACCTCATTTAATGGCTTGGAAGGTATGGGAAACTTCATTTCTTTTAGACATCAAGAAATATCACTTGGGAGTGAGTAAATTAGTCAAAGGTGCAATGCAATGGACATAACATTATTCTAGATCACTTGGTTCAATAATTTCATATGCCACCTGTCATTGACTCTCCAATGACCTAATTAAATAGAAATTCCCATGCAGGCATGTGTAAAAACTACCACACTTCCACCACTAAAATGGTTCATTGAACAATACAAATACATAAATGAGGTGGAGGCTATAGATTGACATCGCATGATTAAATGTAACATCGTATATATTTTCCCATTATTCTAATATCCTTGATTACCTCATTGATATGTCAATTAAGAAAGTAGATTTGTAAGACATACCACCATTTAAATGTTAGCTCATATGATTTCCATAAGAAGAGAGATCATAAAAACAAGTAAGAAAAAAACAAGAAATAATTGTTTGAATACATATGATAGATCTCTTAGTAAGGAAAGAAATAATAATGAGTCATATCATGCCAGTAGTTACAAATAGCAGATAAAAGAGAAAATATCTTGTGTATAATCATAAGAGAGTCTATGGAAATAGACTAATTAATTAGTACAATTATCTTATCCTTATGGTATCCTTACTTATTGACATGGGACCTTGAATGATATATAAGTAATTTGATCAAGTAACCGGTAAATCCACCTAGGTATAAATGCAGTAGATACCAACTATACATAATACTATGTTTGGATTTTGTAACCTTAACATCTAACCTCATATAAAAATGGCATCCCTTAGGTTGTAAGATAAAATTGATTACTAGTGCACTTGAATCCATTGAAAGAAACTCACTGCCCCCATCCTTCTACAATACACCTCACAATCAATTCATTATAAGCCATGGTTATTAGATTATTTAACTTCATGTCATCCACTGGCACAATAGGCTAATATACATGCATGGTTGATTTCATTGTATACCCTCTCAACCTCCTTATTTGTATCAATTCATTTTCCTTGTGAAATCCATTCATCAAAGGATTGTTATAAGTATGAATATTTGGTTGATCACAACCATTTTCCTTCATATGCTCCACTAGTGCAAGATAAATGACAACTTTGCCTCCTTTGCAATGTCCATTATTCAAGGTAGTATATGTCACTTCATTTGGTGTCAATCATTTTTAGTTAGGGATGATGGTTAAGGGAATACTTAAGGATAGATTAAATGAAGTTTTGGATTTATATAGCCATATTTTTCTCTGATCTACGTTCAAGATTGTCATGGTTCACTAATTCATATAACAAGTGTTGTAGGAATTAGAAAGGTGTCCTTTCCATAATTAACACCTACAATACTAAGTATATACCTATAATTTGTTTGATAATTAATATAAAGAGATGGAGGGTTGACATTGTAGGTTAAGAACTATACTTATAAGGAGATGGGGGTCACATCATATTCATATGGTCCATCAAGCAAGTTATCAGATTTTCATTAGGAGAATATAAGTTTCAATGGTATAATACTGGTCTAAAAAACATAGGTTAATGGTTCAAATTCCTTTTATCTTTATAAGAATTGCATATGGTTGGAAGAGGTACTAATGATAAAAATTCTTAATATTTAAAAGGATTATATAGGTTCTTGTAGGTTTTCTCTAGGTAGGACCTTAACCAATGTATTAATGAATATTTAACGTCAAAATTAATTATGGAGAGAATATAGATAAAATGTAACACCATATATCTCTTCTCATTATATTATCCTAGGTTACTTAATTGATATGCCAATTAAGAAAGTAGATTTGCAAGGCATACCACTAGTGAAATTTTAGCTCATATGATCTCCATGAAAAGAGAGATCATAAATCCAACCAAGGAAAAAGAAGAAATAATTGTTTGAATGCATATGATAGATCTCTCAGTAAGGAAATAAACAATAATGATTCATCTCATGAATCCATTAGTTACAAATAACAGATAAAAAAGAAAATATCTTGTGTATAATCATAAGAGAGTGTATGGAAATAGACTAATCAATTAGTACAACTATCTTATCCTTATGGTATCCTTACTTATTGACATGGTACCTTGAATGATATATAAGTAATTTGATCAAGTAACCGGTAAATCCACCTAGGTATAAATGCAGTAGATACCGACTAGAAATAATACTATGTTTGGATTTGTAACCTCAACATCTAACCTCACATGAAAATGGAATCCCTTAGGTTGTAAGATAAAATTGATTACTAGTGCACTTGAATCCATTGAAATAAACTCACTGTCCCCATTCTTCTACAAATAAACCTCACAATCAATGCACTATAAGCCATGGTTATTACATTATTTAACTTCATGTCATCCACCGACACAATCGGATAATATACATGGTCAATTTCATGGTATACCCTCTCAACCTCCTTATGTGTATCAAGTCATTTTCCTTGTGAAATCCATTCATCAAAGGATTGTTATAAGTATGAATATTTGGTTGATCACAACCATTTTCCTTCATATGCTCCACTAGTGCAAGATAAATGACAACTTTGACTCCTTTGCAATGTCCATTATTCAAGGTAGTATATGTTACCTCATTTGGTGTCAATCATTTTCAGTTAGGGATGATGGTTAAGGGAATACTTAAGGATAGATTAGATGAAATTTTGGATCTATATAGCCATTTTTTCTCCGATCTAGCTACAAGATTGTCATGGTTCACTAATTCATATAACAAGTGTTGTAGGAATTAGAAAGGTGTCCTTTCCATCATTAACACCTACAATACTAGATATATACCTATAATTTGTTTGATAATTAATATAAAGAGATGGAGGGTTGACATTGTAGGTTAAAAACTATACTTATAAGGAGATGGGAGTCACATCATATTTATATGGTCCATTAAGCAAGGTATCATATTTTCATTAGGAGAATATAAGCTTCAATGGTATAATGCTGGTCTAAAAAACACAGGTTAATGGTTCAAATTCCTTTTATCTTTATAAGAATTGCATATGGTTGGAAGAGGTACTAATGATAAAAATTATTAATATTTAAAAGGATTATACAAGTTCTTGTAGGTTTTCTCTAGGGAGGACCTTAACCAATGTATTAAATTGTCAAACTTATTGAGAGCATATAGATTAAGTGTACCATCGTATATATCTTCTCATTATTCTAATAACCATAGTTATAAATATAGTAGATACCTACTAGAAATAATGCTATGTTTGGATGTAACCTCAACATCTAACCTCAGATGAAAATGAAATCCATTATGTGGTAAGATAAAATTGATTACTAGTGCACTTGAATCCATTGAAACAAAATCATTGTCCCCATCCTTCTAAAAATAAACCTCAGATTCAATTCCTTAGAAGCCATGCTTATTACATCATTTAACTTCATGTCATCCACCACAATAGGCTAATATTTCATATCCTTTTGATGCATTTCTTTGGTTCCCTCCTTCCTTTGCTCCACCTACATTACTCCCAGTACCAGGGTCCTTCCCCTTTTCATTGAAAACCTTAGGAGAAAACTTGAGAGTTTTTGCTATCTATACCAAAAAAACACTAAATTAAATTTACCAAAAAAAAACTTTAAAAACGAAATTAAAAAAAAAAGGGACACCTAACATAAATTTTCACATTTTATCTCCCGCGAATAGTTTTGTCGTGAAAGGGCTACATTTTCTTTTTACACAGGCCAGCGTTTACTTGCTTTGATTCTGGTATTCAATACTACGAAATTTGAAGCTAAGTTGTTGGGATATGTTGAGGTGAACTCTGTGAACATTCGTGAAAACAACATAAAAACTGAAAACAACAAACACTAAAAACATTATGTGGTTTCTTTATTGACAGAAATCAAAATAGTGGTTCCTCTGCTACAAAATTTTAAGTGTAATACACATTTTGTACAAATTTTTATCATATTCTTAGTAAGTGTAATATGCATTCTATGGTTTCTTTATTGACAAAAATCAAAATAGTTGTTTGTATGCTACAACATTTTAAAAAATATGTAAACATTTTGGTTTCCCCTAGGGCTGATCGTCGATTGTGGTGGCTCTTCCTAGATGAGTCGTGGACTATAATAACCCAAAATTTTGTAAAAATTTAAATTTTTTCAAGTGACATGAAATGTCTTAAGTTGCAGCTAAGTAACTACTAACGGTTAGCGTAAAATGAAACAATTTATAAAAGTTTAAGGGTTTGTTTCATTAAAATAATGTATAACTAAAGTATGTAATCTTAAACACCTGTGTTAATTCTATTAATGACTTAAAAACTTTAATTTCAATAGAGTTAGAAAAAGGACTTGCATTTAGTTGTTGCAAGATATACTGATGATTCACTTTTGTCAAGCAGGTAACAAATCTTGTTTGAGATCGAGGCTTACTTAGTGCTCTGCTAACTCAAATGGATTATTGGTTCTTACAGGTTTAGCAGGTAAGCGTAAGATCCTGTAGGTGTTTATTTTAAATTACATCTAGAAAAGTACTTTCCTAGCATGTTAAGATGCTAGTATAAGAAAAGATTAAATAAGCTGCTAGTCTTCGAGGAGGTAAAGTGAAGTCTCTTTCGTTGTTCTGAATCTATGAAAGTATTTATAACTAATTCCATATTGAATTTTCATAAAAAAAAAATCAATGTTTTAAAATACAAGAGCAACTTCTTACCAAGGTTCCTTCAGTCATATGATGATCATCTTTCAAAAGTTTATAGTACATGGTTATTTATAAATTCCCATAGAGAGCATAGAGCTCATGGTTTTGGTTTAAGTTTACTTCGACTGATTAGTGATCTCGCAGCTATTTTTACTTCAATACTCAATGTGTCCTTCTCTTTAATCATGAACATGTTCCTATGTTTTTCAATTGTAAAATTAATAATGAGTTCTTAGACTCTCTAAGAGAAATTCTCCAATAATGTTAGTCTTCAGTTTCTTGAATACTCTCTTATTTAACAACATCAAGATTCTGTGTTGAGAATTTTAAGGCTTTTCCAGTTTACTATAGTCATAAGCTATGTCATAACTATTCCATACTTTCTTTTACTAGTTCTAAAACAATACCATACTTATTTGACTTGTTTGCAAGCATGAATATCTTCTTGGATCAAATAGTAACCAAGTTGTGTCCATAGTATTCAAATTATAACTATAATACAATATTATTTTAGGTTATAACAAATTTATTAACTTTTAATCTAAGGTAGTATTTCCTACCAAACAAATACTATGATGTAGTCGAAAAGATGTTAATCAATTCTTATAAAGTTTTAATCCTATACTATATTAGTTTCCATGGCATATTATATATCGATGGCATGTTGCTTATCATTAACAATCATATGTTATATGATTTTTTACAATGATAGGTTTTTAAAACGTTTTGTGCAGTGTTGACTTAAGGTTTTGACCCACACTTGTTGAGATTTTTGGAAGGGCACGTGGATAGGATCTCCTCCATTCGTTGGTTGAATTATAATGCTACAAACCCTACTCCTTTCATTTTAGGACCGAGGGTTCTCCTCCTTGTTGGCCGAGCTGTGAGCTCGCAGCCATGAGGGTCTTGTAACCTCCTTTATTGTTGGACATTTTGCCTGCAAATGCTGTATTATGACTATTGGGTATCGTAGTTTATGGTTTGGGTTCTCCTGTGTGTTGAAGAATACATTGCGAGTGTGGTTGTTGGTTTCTCCAAGTAGCCCGAAGCCTGTACTTGTCTTATTCCTGCAACTTCCCACCCATGGCTTCTACATTGTGAACTTGAGTCGGTTGTCTTTCTTTCTATGTTGCAGAGGTGACTTCAATGGTTCTTTCCTTTTAGTTTGAAGCCGTCGTGACTTGGTGTGGCCATCTCTTCTTAGTTTCGACTCTGGTTAATAGGGAATACTTTCCTATCTTGGTTTTTCTTTTTCATTTTATTATCCTTGGGTTTTTATTATTTATGGAAACATATTTTAAATAATTTTTTGGTTTGGTCTTGCAGGTTCCTGCTACTGGCTCCAAAACTGTGGGTGAAAAACGAGCTCATGCTTCAGTCTTTTCATGGGCTTCCAACTGGTAATCCCTGGTCCCATCGAGGGTTCTTCCTGCATGCGGTTATGGTTGTTGGAAGTGGATCCTATGGGTGAATTCATGGCCTCGGTTCTCTGTTGGTTATGATTGAAAGCTAATTTATGTCCTTGTTTTTGTTTAAAAACCCTTATGGTACTTTGTGCTGGGTAACGTAGGCTCTTGAAGTCGTGATGTAAAATGGTTTTTATAAGATGTTCTTATCCTTACGGCCTAAGTAATGTATATGATTTTGTTTTTATTTTAAAAAGAGCCCAGCTCTGAGCTCAGAGAGGCTTGTCGACCTCTATCTAGTGTTACTTCAGTTTTTACAGTGAATTTAGTAATGGAAGACTGTGAAACAGTCGGGGTTGTAATGTGAGTTGGATTTTAATTCTCCTATCAGTAATATATTTTGTTATTGTTTAATATAAAGGATTTTGTGCATACTTGGTTTTATTAGCAAGCCTGAGATTTGACCCTTTGACTCTAAAGGCTATAAGCCTATCCTTAAATAAGGATTCTATATTTGCGAATGGTTAATTAATATTGGTTTATTTTTGTCAATAATTTGTATTTGTAATGTTTTCATTAATACCATATATTATAATGATTTTCAATGCACTGTTTATGGAAATATTACTGTGTTTTTTTTAAAGATGATATTTAATTCTGGTTTTTGGATTTTTAAGGGTTAATCATTGTATAAACCCTATAGTTTAATAATATCCTTATTTATACATAAAGAACTCTTAGCTCTGTTTGACAATAAGAAATAGATGATAGTATTACTTACAATTATTAGTTTGATGCTAGCTCTGTTTATTTACTAATTCTTTAATAATTTTTACAGTTTGTTTTAATTCTTAGTTAAGAAATAATTAGGGTTTTAATGCAGCATACTTGAAAAATAGGATAAAGTTATCTTTCACTAAATTTTATAGTTTTTAAAGGATTACAGTAGAATCTTTTGGTCTTAGACAAAGACACAGTGTCTGGAATTTCAATGTTATAAAATGTTTTACAAATTCTTTTTACCTGGTTTTTAGATGTTAGCCTACTTACTTTACTTATGTTTAAATGTTAAACCATAAAATCTATATTTTATCAGAATACTAATACTATAATTACTTCTACAATAATATTATTACTATTCTCTTACATACCTTTTTTTTTAGTTTAGCTGAAGTAAATAAATACAGACAATATTTAATATTGCTTTATAGTAGAATTCATGAACAAACGAAGTAAAATCTAGTTACAGTTCTCATTCAAGTAAAAGAATCATCTCATTCACCTAAACATCCAACTGTACTAGAGTACTACCTGAGTCAAGTGTGGAAAAATACAGTTTGAGAATTTTAATTCTATCTGTTTCACCTTTTACATATTCATTTCTATTTCTAACATAATCTATAGTTTTACCAAGTCTAACATTACACAGTTATTCTTCCTTCATAAACCCTAAAATACTAACATGCCTGTAGTAGAAACTAATAAATAATTTACTGAAGACAGTAAAAAAATAACATAAAGATAAATAGAACATGTTAATTACAAGATGACAACAGCTTCATGAGGTTGTTCCTCCCAACCAAATTCTTAGAGAGCGCTCAGACAATGCTTCCTCAAGACCCCCGAGCTTGTTCCTGGTCTTCTTGGCTGAGAACTGGGTGGAGAATACAACTTTAAGACCTCTCTCACCTGACTAGTCCAATTACCTTAGTAATTAAAATATGTTCTCAACAGTATGAACGTTATCCTAGAAGCAGCAACAAGTTTAGTCCCAGCAATTAAACCCTCAAACAAACTTCAGTAATCCCCTCCATTGAATTTGTCTTGAGTAAATTCATTCTTCCTGAATGATCACCACTAGAAATGAGCAGCCTCAGCTGTCTTCAATGGGAAATTTTATAGATATGCCTAGGTCTTCTGGGTCAGTTTTCATTTAATGAGCCACTTGCTCCGATTCCACTTTCTTGGGGAATCAATACCACAAATATAGGGAAGTTTCCACCTGCAACAATTTGAAGTGGTTGAGGATGCTGCCACTTGTCAGTTTACTCTCCACCTAGTCTCCTCCACCAATTAACCAGTAAACACTCTTTTAACAACTTTCCTAAGCTGTTGTCTCATCATTTATTTATTTATAAATAAAATACTCTGAATTACATTAAATATTCTTGACCCTACTGGGTCATCAATTACAAACTTAGCATAAAATTTAACACAATGTTCCTCAAATAACGTTAAATTGTTTTTGCAAATTGGGGCATGTGACATACACACCCCCTTAAATTATAACATCGTCCTCGATGTTATTTATTCCTCATCCTTATATTTCCCTTGAAATAGAATTGGATATGCATCCCGCATATGACTTTCCAATTCCCAGGTGGCTTCCTCTGGACTAAGGTGCTTCTATTGCACCTTCACTTGACCAATAGTGCAGTTCCGAAGTGAGATCTCCCTTCGCTTGAGGATAAAATCTGGTTCCACCAGAAAATATCCTTCAGGTTCCACCTACAGATCATTCCAATTAATAACATGAGTAGCATCATGTACATTTTTTTTTTAATACAAAAATATGAAAAACATTGTGAACTCTTAAATTCAGTGGTAAAGCTAACTGATAGGCTACCTGTCCAATCCTAGACAGTATTTCAAAAGGACCACAATATCGAGGTGCTAGTTTGGCATAACTACCCAACCTCAAAGAACTCTTTTTGGGTCTCACCTTAATGAAAACATGTTCACCTACCTAGAACTCCTTTGGAGTTTGTTTAAGGTCTGCTTGACTTTTCTGTCGATCTTGTGCAATTTTCAAATTACCTTGTACCTGCTTTACAATTACTTCCATTTCTTTCAATAATTCAGGTCATAATACTAACTTGTCCACTAGATTACTCCAAGATATGGTAGTATTACATTTCCTTCAATACAAAATTTCGAAAGGACTATACCTAGATAAGGCTTGATAATGATTATTGTAAGCAGATTCTACCAGGTGTAAATAATCTTCCCATTTACTTGGCTGTTGTTATAGTGGGTTTCACCACTCCAAGTGAATCACACTTTGTATGGCCTTCCCCTGTCCCGCTGCAGACTCATTAGACCCTATGGACCACTTTTTGTCCTTTGATGTTTCCCTGATCATCCCTAAAAACATATGAAAAATGATATACGCGGATTTTAAACCTATAATCGCGTACATACGTGGGTTTGACCCATATAACCGCGTACATTGGGATGTGTGCATAATCCAAATCCTTTTGGAGTTTTCCTTGACATGGATCCGACTCATTCGACTCCTGGCCTTCCATATGCCTTGAGATCGCTCAGATTCGACCTTTCATTATCCCTTTGAAATCTATATAAGGAACCCCTTGGTACATTAAAGGTAATAAGAGAGAATTGAGAGCAAAGAAACTATAGTCCATTGTTGCTGAAACTTATGCTTGAGTCTGCATCCCTTTGTCCCTTGGAGCACTTTTGTGTTCTTCCTAAGATTGCCTTTTGCTTGTGAGCTTGCTATCGAGAGATGGAGGATTGAAGTGGTGGAGGCCCAAGTGGGGGATTCAGTTTCTCTGGTTCGTAGATGTGCCGTCAGAGGTTGTATCTATCTTGTAATCTCTGATTTATATTAATAGAAATATCTTTTCCTGTCCAATGATGTGTATTTGAATGAATATTTTATCCATGGGATTATGTCAAATGCTTTTACATTATTGATTATATATGGTAGAATAGATCTAACACCATGATATATAGTATGCTTGTATTGTTTACTTGTTGTTGAGGAAGTAGTCTAGCAATTCAAGATGAAGATTGGAAAGCTCAACGGGGATCTACTTCAATCGTCCATAATAAGGTACGAGGTCTGATCCTTTAGTGTTAGACATTTAATTTCTATTGCATATTGGAAAGGATTGATTTCTGGAGTCAAGCTGTCTGTTGTGGTACCCCAAGCCATAGGAATTTATCTCTGTAACAGAATTGGTGACTCCGCTGGGGCATTCCTAGTAGTTGTCCTTTGGGGGTTAATTTCTCGGCATTCAATGTATTTGAATTGCTCTTTCTCTCTTGTTTCTGTGTCGGGTCTGGGGGCATGTATGCCTGGTAGAGTCTGATTGGTGTGAAGTTTGTCTCAGCCTGTCTGTTTGCCTTGGTTTTATGCACCTTTTCTTCTTGTATGCATGTTTTTGATTTACAGTCGCGTATACACACGGTTTCCTCTGTGATTTCCGCGTATACACACGGGTTTACTGCGAACAGTTGCGTATACCCTTGATTTTGTCTTTTTGGGGAATATAATTGGTTGCTGGGTGAATTCTAATGTTTGTTGAGTCTCATTTGGCACTACCTGAGTCTGTTTAGACCTCTGTTTCTGACCAGAAACGTTTTTTTTAGCCTAATTTTTTTTTTTTAGGAAAGTTCTTGTCATGGCATTTTCAATTTTTTGTTTGAGATTAGTGCATTAGAGTTCTTTTACCTTAGTGCTTTGCTTGAATGTTGTTTATGTGTGCTTACAGAGTTTGGGGGTCGTAGAATCATTCTTTTGCTTTTTGCATCTCTTTTATTTTCAAAAAATAAAAAAAACATTTGCTTATCATTATGCATTGCATTTTGCACTTTGCATTGTACTTGCACTAGATCTAGATTTTCTTTGGAGTACTAGTTAGGACTTCATATAGGAAAAATTTTCATTCATCATTTTAAGAAGAATTGTGCATTTCACATAGTAGCATACCCTATTTTCATGGACACAATGCATTTGCATTGATTGTTAGGTGTGCATTATACTTCTTGTTGCGTCATAACACCACTAGTTGCATGACCATATCCTATTTTTGAGTAATAAAGCCAACTAAAATCAACGCTAAATAAAATGAATTACACTCTTTTCTTTTCTAGGGTGCACCAACAAGCTTAGGTTTTAGTATCTTGGAATAGTTCATTGTAAGTCAATTCTCCAAGATCACTAAACAACAACATCTAGGTGTCTGTCCAGGTGCGTGTGTGAAATCCTTGGTATAACCATTGTTCTCAGGATCCTCCTCTCAAACGGGAGTTAAGCACGAGGCAGTGTGAGTGGTTATTGATTGGGATGACCCCTATTTAGAACTGAGTAGCACCAGAGATATTTCCAGGATTGTATTCGTATCTGGGGGCTCTTTCGAGAGTTTTGGGCTTTGCTACCCTGCCCATACGGTCAATCCCGCTTGCGACTGTCTGCCTGAGAATTGATTATATTGAGGTGACCTTAGTGGCCTTACCTAGGATATCGAGGGGGTACTTGTAAAGGTAATTCTGCGGGTGTCCCAGCCAGGTTGGGGTCAGACAGCACAGTCTCTTTACGTGTTGAAGCTGAGGGCCACAATAATTGGTTATGTACCTCCGCTTGTTGTGTATGGGAGTCTCAAGCCTCTCCTAGGTGAGACATACCTGCTTCATTCGGGAGCTCACTTATCCAGCCCTTGTTTTCTTTCATTTGGCTTTAGATTTTGTTAGTGATTTCTCTGTGCACGATAGTTGACCTAGGGTTTGCGTAAATAGAGAGTCTTTGCTATTTTTTGAGTCATTGTGGATTCGGGTGCGGTTCCGTGCCGTTCTCGTCATTTAGCAGGACTTCTGCCTTCTACATATCCTCCTCCTTTGGGAGAGGGACCTAGATAGTCCAGGCAGACTATGTCACACATTGATTCACACACCATGGGGGATTCTTCAGAAGGTATTCCTGAACCACCTCCTCCCATTCATGTAGACGATGGGGAATTTACTCCTACTTACAATCCTTCACCCAACTTAGCTGATTTAGGTCCTGTGATTTCTGAAACAGGAGCCATGCATGATAGACCTACTCACTCTAGGGCTGATTCCCCATTGATGCGTTACTGGTATGGCATGCCGGAGGATGCCGAGACTCATTTTGAACCTGCCACTACTAGCTATGGTAGTTATGGTATGGCTGGTTTTCCTATGCATGATTTGACATTTCATGTCAAATCTGACTTTGAGCCTAGCACTATGCCTGGGGGCACTCTCATTCCTTACCATGCGGAGAGGTTTGGGAGAACTAGTCACATTGCACCTTCCGTCCCAGTGGTGGAAGCTACATTGTATCTCCCTCCTAGGTCTAGAGTTAGCGATCCTATTAGGATACCAGATCTGAGACGAGTGACGATAGGATGTAGTACATATCTTATTACTCATATTCCTTCATCCTCAGCCCCTAGTTCTTCAAATGTGCATCCTCCACTTTATTCACGTGGTCCTTCGAGTCGGCACATGGCTATGAGTTAGGTCCGTACTGCGGTTACTAGACCAATTGTGTCTCAAGTTTACATACCACATGTTGCTTTGGGAGGCTATGTTCATGATTCTAGAGGTCATATTACTAATTTCGCGGCATATATCCCTACTTCCGGTATGTATATTCCTACTTCCGGAACGTATCTTCCTACCTACAGAGTGTCTCATGGGGCATCGCATGCGATGACCTATGGACCCTATTATGGGATGCAGTATGGACTGGGTTCTTCACCTTATGGAGGCAGGTATTCACAACCTGCTTACTCTCCTAATTACGGCTTTGTAGCTCCTACTAGTTAAGGTCCACCTCATTATGGTGCTTCCACGCCACCCTATACAGGTCATACGGGAGGAGGGCACTATGGCCAAGGCCATGGTGGTAACCAGACCTATATGAATCAGCGGTCCATCGACCTCATCGTCCTAGGCTCCCTTTCCTCATGATGCTTAATCTTCCTGAATTATAGAGACTTACGAACGATCTTGTGGCTCATGACCCGTCTTGGCCGGCTGTCCCTACCAAGCTTCCTTCAGACATACCTAAGTTCGAAGGAAAACTGGGAGAGGATCTGAGCGAACACATTACTACGTTTCACCTATGGTGCTCTTTGAATTCATTACATCAGGACTCAGTCCATTTGAGACTATTTCAACACACCCTCACAGGGCCTGCTATGAAATGGTATATAGAGTTACCTAGGGGTGCTTTTACTTTGTTCGACGACCTTGCGATGACTTTTCTTAATCACTTCCAGCTACCAGTCCGTTATGATGTTGGTAATAAACTCTTGTCGACATTTTGGCAAGATAAAGCCACCCATATTTCTAATCATATTCAAGAGTGGCGTAGATGGAAGAGATTAATTAAAGCCTTTATAGCGCTGGAGTTCCTCCTCGAGTGGTTCCTCAAGTCGTTATTTCCATATATAGCGAAGGATGTTTCCACATCCGGAGTGCAGAATAAGGAACAAACGATTTTTAGGGCACAGGAACTGGACTTGATCTATGCTCAGTCTGGTTTGTTGTATGATATTATTCCCAATGCTCCTCATTCCAGTTTCGATCTTAAAGTCAAACCTGGACCACATGCCGATGGCATTGTGGGTTGTGCAAGTGCGAAACCTGCAGATTCGGTTGCAAAACAAGTTAGTCAATTGTCGCTCAACCAATCTGCTTCGGGACAAGCTACGGCTTCGTCTCAACCCACCCAAACGGTGAATGTACTTTCTGTGCAATCGTCGGACCAGAAGGGTAACCAGCAGCCCGGACGGAATAGAAAAAGGGTAAAAATAATAATCGAAAGGGTGGGAATAAGAATGAGAATGCTAACAATAATGACAAGAACAGTAGAAATGCTGGGGGGGACAATCAAGCTAAACGTAAGGTTAAGTTCCCTTGCAAGTTATGTAAGGATGATCACCTCACTTACTTGTGCCCTCATATTGATGAAGCTTCGAGAATTTTAGCACAAGGCCTAGCTGTGCTAACGAACCCTTTACCACATAACCAGAATATGAACTCGAAGTCCCATGACCAGTCTAGTGAGAATGATCCACCAGAGACTAGTTCTCGTGGGTGCATTAACATGGTCCATGCTGCGAAAGTTGTGATGCGTGCGAAAAATTATAGTTCGTCACAACCTAGCCCAGGCAAAGAGCCTGATCCACCAGGGTCCCCTTTGCGTATTGAGAAACCTGTGGATAAACCTGAGGCTGCGGATAAGGGAGTCCTTAAGCGTTCGAGGCATAATCCAAATGCCCAAGCCGCCCAAAATTATTCAGTTGTCGAGGATTTGGGCCACACTCCTTATGCGATGTTTACATTGGAAGTGCTTTAGAGTTGTCCTTCGTAAAGGAAGGTGTTGCTTTCTGCCCTTGGTGTGAATGGAGATGATTCTTCCTCGATGATCAAATTTGAAACCGCAGGACTACAGCCTCGCTTGCCCTACTATGTGTCTCTTTTGGTGCACATAGAATGTCTTAATATGATCGTCAAGCGTACTGTGATTGACGAGGGCGTTGCGGCTTCTGTGATGTCTTTGTCCTGTTGGAAGGGTCTGGGTTCTCTCGAGCTGTCTAAATCAGAGACTATGTTAACTACGTTTGATGGGAGATCTTTTAGGCCGCACGGTATCCTTCCTTCCCTTAAAGTCCATTTGGGGGGGAATACTGTTGCGATAGAGGTTGAGGTGTTTGATGCACCCCTTGACTACAATCTCTTCCTGGGTAGGAACTGGATGTATAGTATGCACGCTGTTGCTTCTTCCTTGTTCTGCGTTGTATGCTTTCCACATAACGGGAAGATTGTAACGATTGATAAAATGGCATTCAAGAATCCATCTATTACCACATCTTCGGGAGCATCAATCCCGATCGTTGATCACTCCTAGCTGGAAACTGGGAGTGTGGGTGTAGGCATGTATCCATCCCTCATGGGAAGCTTTAGTTTTCCTACACCGATCCTCATGATAGGATCTTGTTCCGATGAGGCTTCGACATCTACGACCTCGGTGTCTTTTCGCATGACCCATATGGAAGATCCTTGGATTCTTCCTACATCAAGTACTTCAAGTGAGCCCATCGAGACGAGCGTGCTGTTGCCTGTAGTTATGATATCTTATCAAGCTAATCTCAAGAGTGTTGTAGAGCCTTGTTCTTCCTCGTCGCAGACGGAGGAGGAATACCCCTATGTGCTGCCGGCATGGGCAGTATAGTCTTCTCATGCCCACGACTACCTTGATACAGTTTTCCCTTCAGATGAAGTGATTATCGAGGCTATGTCAGGAGTTGAGCCACCATGGGAGGAACTTCATCATAGATCGTACTTCCTTCCAGCGCTTGACCGTTTGGAGCATGAGGATTATAGGGACATTCTTAGTCAGAGAGTTGGTAGCCCTATGGTTCCATTAAGCTCTCCTGGTCCGATGGCTGATGGAAACATGGCGAACATATCTTCCACGATTCCTATCAACATCTCTTGCAATCCTAGCACCATTGAGAATGTCTATATTGGGGCGGAATGTTCCCATGCTAAGATTCTGGAATATACCAAGCTATTCAAGGAATTTCGTGATATTTTTGCTTGGTATTACGACAAGATGCCAGGTATTGACCCTCGAATTGTCGAACATGAGATTAAGACTTACCCCAACGCTAAGCCTGTTCGACAACGCTTACGCGCTGTGAATCCTAGGAAAGCACCCACCATTAAGGTAGAGATAGAGAAGCTGTTGAAAGCCGGTTTCATCTATCCCGTTCCCTTGATGGAGTGGGTTTCAAACCCTGTTCTGGTGGATAAGAAGCATGGAGTGATCTGCATATGCACTGATTTCCACGATTTAAATCATGCTTGTCCTAAGGATAACTTCCCCACACCATTTATAGATCAGATTTTGGATGAGTGTGCAGGTAGCGAGGTGTTCTCCTTCATGGATGGCTTTTCTGGGTATAATAAGATACAGATTAAACCTGACGATCAACATAAGACCGCATTTATTTGTCCTTGGGGAACATTTGCATATCAGAAAATTCCTTTTGGCCTTAAAAATTCCAGAGCTACATTTCAGCGGGCAATGACCTTGATCTTCCATGATCTCAAGTCTATTATTGAAGTATTTTTGGATGACCTCGCTACTCATTCTCGTATGAGAATGCGTCATCCCTATCACTTGAGATTGGTATTCGAAATATTTCGGCACTATTCAGTTAGATTAAATCCTCATAAGTGCATCTTTTGCATGAAGTCAGATCGTTTGTTAGGATTCATCATTTTAAAGGAGGGTATAAGAGTCGACCCTTTGAAGGTCGAGGCAATACTTCAGTTGTCTCCCCTGAAGAACATTCATCATATTTAGTGTTTGCAAGGCATGGAAAACTTCTTACGAAGATTTGTTGTCAACTTTTCCAATTTGACTAGAGGCTTCAAGCGTCTCTTGAAGAAGGATACTCCCTTTGAGTGGGATGAGCGAGCCTAGGAGTCCTTCGATGCACTCAAGCGAGCCCTAGAATTGGCCCTGGTGATTAGTCCTCTGGATTATAGCCGTGATTTTCTATTATATGTGGATGCGTCTTTAGAGACGATTGGTATGGTTTTGGTTCAAGAGGATGAGGAGCTCCAAGAGCATGTCATATATTATCTGATCCAAAACCTTATTAACGCAAAGATTCGTTATTCTCATGTCAAGAAGCTTGCTTCAGCTACCGTACATGTGGTTCAGCGTTTGAGACATTATACTCTCCTTCGCTAGACCTTGGTTGTGGCCCATGTAAATCCATTTCAGTTCATCCTCACATGAAGGATGATTGGGGGAAATTATAATAAATGGATTGTCATTCTGCAAGAATTCAATCTCGAGTTTGTTTTGGAAAAATCGAAGAAGTCTTTAATTTTTGCAGAGCTTATATCGGATTTCCCAAGCGAGGCCGAGGAGTTGGTTTGTGAAGATACGTTTGTTGATGAACACATCTTCTTAATATCAACATTAGACCCATGGTATGGGGATATCATAGTATATCTACAAACACAAAGGACCCCTACTCACCTCTCGCGAGATGAACGATGACAATTACGTCACGTCTCTAAGAACTACCTTATAGTGGAAAATACTTTGTACTGCCATGGGGTAGATTCCATTTTACGACGTTGTTTAACTCATGAGGAGGTTGAGGTTGTGTTGAATGATTGCCATGGAGGGGCGTGTGGTGGTCATTTATCTGGGTTTTCCACAACTCAAAATATTTTGAGAGCGGGTTATTTCTAGCCGTCGATCTTTAAGGATTGTGTTGATGCGGTCAAGAGGTGCCACCCTTGCCAGGTGTTCACCTATAATATGCGCTAGAAACCTACCCCGTTACATCCCATTATCACTACCGGTCCCTTCACTAAGTGGGGGCTCAATTTTATGGATTTCAACCCAGCTTCGGCTGGGGGGCACCATCATATTATAGTGGCTGTTGATTATTTCACGAAATGGGATGAGGCTATGCCTATAGTAAAATCTGATGGTGAGACAACCCCTCACGTTGTATTCAACCAAATCATTACTTGGTTCAGGATTCCGAAAGAGCTTATCACTGACCATGGCTCACACTTTCAGAACCGTATGATGGAAGAGTTGGCATCCAAGTTAGGGTATAAGAAAGAGCACTCCTCTTCTTACTACCCCCAAGCGAATGGACAGGTAAAGGAAGTGAATAAATCACTCAAATCCATTCTCCAACGAACCATCGCACAAAGCAAGATGAATTGGCACATTATGTTATATCCTTCTTTGTGGGCATATTGAACCGCGGTCAAGACTTCCACTGGTTTTTCTCCATATCAGCTTGTGCATGGAGTGGAGTCGATATTGCCGATTGAATGCGAGATTCCTTCGTTGAAGCTAGCTGTGGAACTCTTACCAGACACTTCACCTTTGGAGGAGCGTTTGGTTCACCTCGAGCAACTTGATGAGTAGCGTCGGGATGCCTTGGTGGCTCTAGAGGTTAATAAACATCGCGTTAAGGTCCAATACGATAATTTTGTCCATCCAAGAGTGTTTAGTGAAGGAGACTTGGTCGTTTTGTAGGATCAATCGAAAGAACCCTTGGGGGCAGGGAAATTTAATCCTATGTGGCGTGGTCCTTACGTGGTCAAGCGTGTGTTAGAGAAGGGTGCCTATGAGTTAGTGGATTACGAAGGCACAACTTTGGCGGAGCCTACGAATGGGATCTATCTCAAAAATTACTATGCATGATCTTTAGCCAAGGCTGCTTGTTGTATATTATTGTATAGCTTTGCATAGTTAGGTCTTTTTTATCGTGATCGAGTTTGTGATTAGTTTCCATTTCTTTTGGCAGATGTCAATGGAATCTTCCACCTACATAGGATTTGCAGATGGTGCAAACCATCACACTTAACACTCAGCCTCTGCTGCTTGGGTGATTTATATTCCTATGGGTCAGGTACTGTCTTCAGGAGGTGTATGTCTATGGCCATCTTCCAACAATGTTACTCAATATAGCGTCGTTATTGAGATTTTACAGGATGCCATTTCACATGGTGTTCTATCTCTTGAGGTATGTCTTGATTCAGAGTTAGTAGTGTCACAGCTCAATGGTTTGTACCATGTTAGAGATCCGACGTTATTGAGAAGGTTCTTACGTGTGAGATTGTTAGAATGGCAATTTGAAAATATAACATATATACACATTCCAAGAAATAATAATCAAGTTGCTGACTCATATGCTAACTACGTGTTAGATTGGCATTTGTATCATTCATAATAAATTAATCATAAACACATTTTTACACATGTAAATAAATAAATCGATCACCATAAAACTTTTTTATATACATCAAAAATGTGGTAATACATAGTGTCATGATACAAAAGTGGGGCTTTTAAAGCCACCATCATATAATACACGGTCGTACAAAACATATACACTCCCAGGTGTCTAATCTTGTGGAGGAGGAGGAGGGTTGTGATCATGGAATGTCACTACAGCTCTAGCTAGCCATCGAAATAAATGCACCCATGCATGTGGTACACCCACCACCTGCCGCTGCATGGCCTCAGGCAAGTCCTCGACTTGCGCCATGGGAACTCTATGAGTCAGTCTCAAAAATTTGATATGAATGCTTTGGAGCATTCGCTCTGCATCCACACCCGTGATGTCATCTCCTCTTCCCCTCTGTCTATGATGATGGAAGCCTTCTGGCCACCGTGGTCCCACATCTGCACATGAATGGTAGATTTCATTATGTATTGTCATGCAAAAACATGTATTTTTTGATTCCACATAATCAAGAAAATACAAAAAAATTAAATAACTCAAAAAATTTTAAAAAGAGTGAGAGTCGAGATTCAGTACCTATATCACCATATGCCGATCCTGGTGGCAATGGCATGTCTGGATCCCCCCGGAATTCTATCCCTGCATAGGGGTAGTCATCTATGGCAACTATCTGTCATCACCACGAAGGAAAGAAGTCAGCTGGATATGGGTTGGCCACACTACCACCCCCCAGTCTACGCATAGCGTCTTCCCAACGCCGTTGGGCCGGATCTCGAACCCCGTGGAGAGGAATGTCCACTCTAGGGCTCAATCCTAGAACATGCTCGAAGAAAAACGTGCTCAGAATGCTGCTGAACCCGAAGTTCCATATCCTGCCTGCCTTACACTCACTGAGCTAGTGTTTCATGTTGCTATAAGCATTTGAAATCATCCATGGATAAAATATTCATTCAAACACACATTATTGGACAGGAAAAGATATTTCTATTAATATAAAATCAGATATTACAATGAATACAACCTCTGTCGACACTTCTGCGAACCGGAGAAACCGAGTCCCCTACTTGGGCCTCCACCACTTCAATCCTCCATCTCTCGATAACAAGCTCACAAGCAAAAGGTAAGCTTGGGAAGAAAACAAAAGTGCTCCAAGGGACAAAGGGGATGTAGACTCAAGCACAAGTTCCAGCAACAATGGACTATAGTTCTCTTGCTCTCAATTCCTCATGCCTTCAATGTATCCAAAGGGTTGCTTATATAGCTCTTCAATGGGGTAATGAAAGGCCGAATCCGAGTGATCTCAAGGCCTATGGAAGGCCAGGAGACAAGTGAGTCGGATCCACATCAAAGAAAACTACAAAACATTTCGGCCTTTTGCACACATCCTGATGTACGTGGTTTTAGGGGTCAAACCCACGTATATACGCGAGAAAGGGTTTAAAAGTCACGTATAGCAAATTTTGTATGTTTTTAGGGATGATCTTGGAAACATCAAAGGAACAAAAATGGTCCATGGGGTCTAAGGAGTCTGCAGAGGGACAGGGAAGGCCATAAAAATGTGATTCACCGTGTGTGGTAAAATCAGCTACAACACTGACCAAAAAGTCTATCAGTAAAAATAGTATCAATCTACCAAAAGTGCCTCTCAGCCATATTTGCATTGCTCCCAAAAAATTCCTGCTGAGGAGAGAGAAAGAAGCTCCAGAAGATGAAAGTGGTCTTGCTGGATTCACCTTGTTGGACTCTACCCATTGGGTATATCACTTTCCAAATTTGAAAGAAAAATGAAATCACCTTAGTGACCTAGGGTTTGAAGAGAACTAGTAAAGTGTTAGACAAAGAGTTTGAGAGACCATTTGGAAATGCCTACAAGGGCGTTTTCCTTTAATAATAAAATTCATGATATGATATGGTCATCTTCATTGTTGAAATGGATATCTATACATGCTCTTTTTTTTCTTATGGTGATCAGATAAGGAAAATATCAACCTGCCAAAATAGAAGAAAAATGTTATTTTGTGTACTAAAGACAAAGAAAAAATGGCCAAGTGTTGTAAAGGGGCTACGTGATGTTCGCATTAAGGTTGATTTCTACACTAAGGATGATGTCCGCATGGTGTGGCATGGAATAGATGATGATGTGGCATGAAGATAAAATCACTATTGCATTATGACATCATTCTGGAGAAATACAACAAATTAATGAAAAATAGGAAATTGACTAAGTATGGGAATACTGGTCCAAAAATCCTTAAGAGGATGCCCACCACAAATTGCGTGTTGAAGAAAATTCCCGAACCACATGGGGATATTGTAGGTTGTTGTTTTTTCTACTCAATCATGGTCTCAGTTTGTCCAAAGAGACCCTGAAAAAGAATTTATGGATGTACCAAAAATGTGGTTTAGGGAAATTAGACCAAGCCTAGGAGAAGATCAAAAAATTTCTAAGTATGGAATTGTTGGTAAAATATGCATAACTTTCCTTAGGAAAATGCCCGCCACAACTCATAGGATGATGATCAAAATATTCTGATAGTGTGGATCTCTAGAGTTTTGTATGGTGCATCCAACCATATCTAGAAGGCTATAATAAGAGGTTTTTCAAATAGTTTGAAGACAGTATAGAAGCATCTTCACAATAACCCACATGCTAGGAACTGCATATTATCATTTCAAACTTACAAATTTCATATATAATGAAAAATTTATTTGAAAAGAAAAAACAATTATAACAAAACAATAATATACCAGACACAATTGAATGCAACAAATACATAATTCATATGTATTAAATAGTAGAATTCACCATACTGATTACACCTAACAGTAGAAATTTTTATTAATGAAATGTAAAATTTTTATAACTCCAAATGTTGTACACCAATCCTCATCCCTAATCCGTAAAATTCAAATTCTATCCAAGATTCCTCCTCTGGACACCGAGGTAACAACACATGACTCCTATCGGTGCAACCTGTATTTACTTTTCCCATAGTTATCAAATATATTCCATTGTTCAGTACTTGGCACATCTATACTGATCATCTCCTTCGCCATTACATTGAGCTCCATGTTTTCGGCATAAGAGAATTCTGGCAATTTTGTACAGATGGATTTGAATTCAAACAACATCTCGAAATATCCAGTTAATTTATCAATCACTATTTTTCTAGAAAAGGATTGATGTTGCATGTCATCAAACTATCTGTGATCTAATATGCAACTGATCAACCTGTCATTATATTCTTTCTGAGACCACATTCCTCCTTTCTCTTCCCAAAAGAAAGGGAGTCGTCTTCTAAATAAAGGATTAAACAGTTCAATTTTCACTTGAACTATTACCAAATGATGATATTTATTTACCACTTTCCTTGCCCATGTGATAACCAAAACCCTATCCTGGATATTTTCTTTATTTATTTCCTCTTCTGTCAACCTGTTCAAAAACTTGATTGCATTATTAGCTGTGTCAATAGGCTTCTTATTTAACACCTATTTTACCATCAAGACATTTTTTCTAGCATCTTGTGTAACAATATCCTTATCAAGAACAAAATATAAATAAGGCATGATCTTGGCTACTTCTACTATCAGTACATCCCAGATGAGATGTTCTTCTCCATGTAAGGATGACTATCGTGTAATTTTTTTTGTCAATTTGTTGTTCTTATCCACCAGTTCCTTGCATTTTTCTTCCAATTTCTTCCTTTCTAGTGCTCTCTTTCCATATATGTCCTCCAATTTTTTATTCTGGTTCTTCAAACCAGTGATTTCCAACTCTTTAAGACTTACATGTGACATAGACTGGACTATGCCCTGCTCACTAGATCCAGCTATAGGAGGAATGATCCTCAATTATAGCTCCTTTTCTTTCTCCTGCAACTTTCTTTCCATTTATTCAAACTTTTCCTTCATGGATTTCTCACTTTCTACTACCAAGGCCATGTCTTTTTACCATTTATTTTCTTTATCAGCAAACTTTAATAATTTTTCTTGACAATCAGTGAGCTGATTATTCAGGTTCTCCTTTTCTTTTCTATCCCAGCTAGTTTAGGACTTAGCTGGGTAGAAGGTATGAGAATATTCTTTTTCAATAACCACATGTATTTTTCTTTCTCATCCAGCAAAATTTGGATACCATCTCCCTTATCATATTGGCCTCCAGTAGCCAGCAGCTTAGTTTGCAGCTTCTTTATTTGTGTTTGGTGGGCCTTATTTTCCACCTTTTCCTACCTCAATTGGTTCTCAATTTTACCTTTGAGGGTATCTAAATTGGATAATTCCATAGTGATATTTAGCAAGTGATTAAACAAGATATCTCCTATATGCTTGTAAATATGAATCATGTCAGATATGGGGATATCATCTAGGTTCATTTTTAAATCAACAACTTTGTTCTTGCTTTGCAAGGCCAAGATCAGAGTGTTATGGACATAATCACTGACTGAAACCAAAGACACATCTTGATTAGGAATATTTCTTACTTCAGAATATAATTTAAGAGTCTCTTGTGAAGTTATGGCTTTGATTCCTTTGTATTTATCTACTAACTTTGCTTTGTTCTTTGACTGGGAGGAGGAATCAATAGGAGTATTGTTTGCAAATGTATACTCTTTTACCTCAAATGGAGGGCCTGATATCATCATTTTCCTTTTACCTTTGTGTACAAATGTATCTAGGACAAGTTGTACTTCAGTTTCAACCTTTTGTCTTTTGGGAGTTTCAACAGTGTCCTCCTCATCGATGTCCATTTCCTCAGGAAAATATCTTTTATTATTTCCTTCTGATTGACTGTCCAATGGAGTAATGCTCTCGGCTACAACAACCAAATTGGATATATCAAGAAATAAAGAGACAAACTCTCCTATACGAGAGCTTGGATCTTCATCTAAGTCAATAATATTTGGGGCCTCCTTTGGGTAATTAGACCAATTATCATCTTCTGCCAATCCCACAACCTATTCGTGTTTATTAGGCTTTCTCTTTTGAGCCTTTCTCTTGTTTGAGATAACCTGGTGAGGTTCATAGTTTATTGTAGGTTCTGTCTCAAATCCTAACTCTCTAAGTAAACCTTCCACCATTGGAAAAGAACCCTTATTCTTGATGGTGAATGGACCTACACCCCAAGGGTATTTGATGTAAGTGAACTTCTTATATTTCAAGAAGTGTTCAATATCTATGAACAACTTTTTTCTGATGAACTCCCTTGAGACAAATCTTGGAGTCAAGAAGGCTGGTAACATGTAAGGTGACTGAGTGAAACCATATAGTCTGATCATTGTTCCATATTCAGACAAGAACCAATCTCCTATTCTCTTTTATGTAGAAGCTTACAAGAGATGCCACATCTTTGGTAGCACTCGGGGTAGCCTCTTTTCGAAAATGGCATAATAAATTTCTATCATGAGGAAGTTCATGAACTTGGTATAATCCTTGTACATTTCATCTGTTAATACCATTTCTGGTAGCTATAGATTATCCTTGTTGAAAAAAGGAACTTCTTCGATAGATATGATTGGAACCTAAAAGTTTTGGTTGTGTGGAAGTTCATTAGCTGATAATGAATATTCTCATCTAAGAACTCATCAAATTTAATGCATGAAACTTGTAATGACTAGTTGGGTTCATTTGACTCAACATGACAAGTGCTTAAAATGAAGAGAAGACTCATAAGGGTTTCAGGGATGTATTTATCTGTGTCTAGACCCAAAAATTGACATAACATGGTTACTACACACTTGGTTTCTTCGTTAAACAGGGCTTCATCGACTAGGAATGATGGGATGGATGACTCATCTTCTGGATTGAAACATCTCTTATAAACCTCTTTATTTCTCTCAATGGTGGACTCCTTAAAACATCAGAGTATAGACTCTTCACTGTAATCTTTATACTTTGAGGTAAACTCTTCAGGGACATACAAGTTTTTCCTAGTGACCGAGGAATTATTAGGACATAGAATGTTGGAGTAGTCGAGGCTCATTATGACTCTTTCAGACATAGAATAGTTGTTTACACACAAATCCAAATTTTTTTGGGAAACCAGGGGTTTGTTCAATAGAAAAAGGTGAAAAAGGACTAATAGATGTTATGAAGGTTCCTTCCCTAGTCCCTTAGAAAATTCAACTTATGTTTCACAGCTTCAATGGGTCAATTTAAAATGACAGGGTCAAAAACATCAGCATTCCTATCATCCAACAGTTCTTCTACTTTCTGATACTCTAAGCCCCAAGTTTCTATATTTTCCATTTCACCCCTTTATACAAATTTCACGAGGGACAAAAAGGAAATACTTAGTGTTTGACAAGTGGATCATCGACATCATACGAATTGGATCCTTCTGTAATGTCTGTCGTCTTCTTATACTAATGCAAGCGAATAAAATTATGTATAGTCTTTTATGATTTTCCATATTCTTAACTCTCTTGCATCCCGAAACTTTTCTCAGCCTTCCATTTCTACTCGATCTGTTTTTCGCCATTGATCTTTTGTGGTATTTAGATTTCATTATTCTCCCTCAATTTTGTCATTGCCCTTAACTTCTATGTAGCTTGCATTCTGAAATTATATCTCAACCATCGATCTTGTCATGGATCCTTTTTAACTACCAATTTCTTGTTTCCTTACTAATTACACGATTTGAAATGCACCTTCAGAGTGGGCATATTCTATTTGTGAATATGTTTCTAGGTCGTATATCCTTACGTGATCAGATATGGATCGTTCATCTAGTTATCCCTTTATACACATTTCACAAGCTCTGTATTCTTTCTTGCCCTCGTATCTTTGCATCACGAAAAACATTTCATCCATGTATTTGAGTATACTGTGACTATGGACTGTTCACTAGTGTGGATCCTAATGGATTTTGTGAAACACATATTTTCTATCCTCAATGCATGTTCCCATTGTGAAATCCTTCATGATCTAAGATCTCCACCTCTTGGTAATCCTCGTCGTTCAATGTGGAGAGCCTTGCAGAATTTCACGATGCCGAGAAAAACTATAAATCGTGCAAGTTTGGGAGGGTCTTTCCAACCCCCC
Organism: Pseudotsuga menziesii; assembly: GCA_001517045.1. NCBI lineage: Eukaryota > Viridiplantae > Streptophyta > Pinopsida > Pinales > Pinaceae > Pseudotsuga > Pseudotsuga menziesii. The sequence goes on along the minus strand of LPNX010706070.1, from coordinate 67,889 downwards.
CCCCCAAAAAAAAAGTCCTTTTTTTGGGGGGGGTTAAAAAACAGCCCAAAAGTCAAATTCTCGGGACTTTTGAGGGGGGTTTTTTAGGACCGCCCCCTTGGAAGGGTTGTTTCCCTTCTCCCCCACACTTTTTCCCAATACACCTGACTGACTCAGGACCAATGTGAAATGACGAACTATGCTCTCATTCACTATTGAAAATACAAAAATAATCTTGGAAAGTCTCTGTAAGTTTCTCAAATGAATCCCCATTTGAATTTAACCCTTCTTCCCCATTTCCCCAAATCAGGAAGAGTGTAATCACAGTTGTGTATTAAAAAAAAAACAATGGAGGCATTGACTATTCTTTCACCAATATACATATATATTGTGTGGGTGCTTCTCCCAAGAACGAGAGTAATGGTGAAAATTGAATAGACAAACATCCAAAGGTTTTATCTTAAGAGCATTTTGAGTTCCTCAATCCGAGTAGTGCAAACCTCTCCATCAGTCGGATCTCTTGCCACCATGTGCTACTTTCATTCCTGCACCTATTGCATCCGTTCTTCCACAGCTCCCTTTACATGATCAATCACACAAAAGGGTCTTAGAAATTTTATACAACCATTCACAACAATCATAAATGTTTAATTACAATGCAAACATCAAACAAATTTATCTTCACAAAAAATCAAGGTTCTAAATAGCCCTGGTGGGGATATATCTTCCTATTTATATATAACTAAACTTATACATGTAGTGAGATCATTTCCTAGTATGTCCGGGCTTCTACTTACGAGCCCCTACTTACAAGCCCCCAATGGTTAGTTCAAGGCTAGTGAGATATGAGAATTCTTTAAATTTGGGATGGCTACAGATTTAACTCTTTTTTTTTTATGAAGTTAGGCTCAGTAATCAGAACCACAATTTACCCACAAACTCATCCAACCTAACCTAGGAGAACAAAACAAGTAGCATAGATATATTTTAACCCCAAATTTATTAGGTGCATAATGCAGATCTTTCTTCTTGACCAATATTTATTGAATGCACATGTAGGATTTTGATCCCTATGCTTGTTTAGTTTGTTGTCCTTGAATATGGAAGTGATAAAATTTTTATCAACAAAATGAGCGAGAAAATTAAATGATTTCATTGCTCTGAATAAATAACATTGAAAAATAACCTTAACAATGAAGCGCTGATGCAATGAATGCGCATTATAGCATGTTCCTCAACTACAAGGTTCCACTAGGGATCTTGTTTGAAAGACAAAAAAAATCCCACCAAATTAATCCTAAGAAAACATATTCCATGAACTTTGAATCTTTTAAATACTATATGCACTATGAAGAAACTATGAAAATTGACTATAGATAGGAACCATATACCCCTAAATTGCATATTCGACAGACATTATGAATTTATAATACATGATATTGTAACATCTGTATATATCAGTATTTTTAAATACTCATAGTAGAGTCTCAATCATAGAGAGAAGATTATAAATATGATGGAAGAACATAGAGAAACCTTCGAATAAATTATTTATTTATTTCACATTTTTCAAGTTTCCCTACACACACTAATGGAAGAGAGGGAGATTTCTTGGAAAAGTCTCTAACATTAACTCAGGCATTGGACAATAAGGAGTTACTGACAAGAGGTCACCTCAAGAAAACTTATAACTTCACTTTCAAAGGAAAATAACAAATGGAAAAAGAGAAGAGGAAGTACAGTAAGTAGGGACTTCAGATGATCATATTTTAAGAGCTTTCTACGAAGACACTGAAGTCACCTATATATCAGGATGTACAAGAAAATACACTAGTATATAGAAACATTGTGAGAATCGAGGAACAACTGTATAGATTTGAGATATAGACAAAGGTATGTAGTGTACATGAAATTGGTATGCTCAAGGAACGCAAGCATACAAGCTATATGGTTGACTTCCCAAATCAGCAGCACAAGCACCAAGAACAACATAAAAATAGACACCCCTTTTGGTACGTGGGACCACTTTTGAAAACATGAAGTTTGTATAAAAATTATGATGATTCCTAAAAAAAATACTGGTATGACCTTTTCTTTTGTAAATTTTCAGGGTGTCATCCCATTGTTCTCAAATAGCAGAGTGCATGAAAATAAAACAAACTTAACAATGAGCCCAAACCCACTTCAGCTGAAGTTGATAATTTGTTGCACCTAATCATTCATGTTTCATCCCTCTTAAGGTAGACCATTTTACTTTCAAATGTCATTTGTCAGCTGATAATTTGTTTTTTTTAATCTAATCATAACGCTTTTGGGTTTGCAAGCTGATAGCTGACATCAATGAAGCACATCTTTGAGTGACTAAAAAATGCAAGACAAATACAATTTTTTCAACAAATGTTATTTTGTAGGAGAGAAGTAGGTTCCATCTAATGGTTATTTGGTATCTTTTTTAAAACAATGATCAATAATCCATTCCCTATGTAGTGAAGCTAGTCGATGCATACACGATATAGATCCCCATGAGAACAGAGGATTGACTACACCTAAACTCATATCTGGGATTGCATTATTGGGATGGTTATCATAATGAATTTATAGAATCTTCCTTGTCCTATTTAATTGAGGTATATCAAAGGACACATGCATAGGGAAATTAGATTCATTTAATGCCAGATTCTCTCAAAAACTGTTAGAACACCTTATTTGGTTTAGCAAGATATCATTAGGAAATCATATTGATTTACTCTAATATTCTCTCATAAATTTTTAGAACACCTTATTTGGTTCATCTGGGTTCCAATTAAATCATTAATGACCCAGAAATTTCAATTAAATGTAACTCACATGCCACCAATTGCCAACCAAATAATTACCTTAGAAACTGTAACTTTTCAGAAGCATATCTCTTGTCATTTATTCTAGTTTTGTTGACCTAGATATTCATGTTGGTGGTCTTGTGGCATTGGCATATCTTCCTCAATAACATATTAGCTGGCATACTGGCCATCATGATGCAAGTGGCTTATTGCAAAGTCATCAACTTGTCAATACCAATGCAGTGGATATGTTCTATTCATTTAATCAACAACATCTCTTTCCTATTTTCTATTGATTGTAAATATTTTTATGGAGTTAAAAATAGCCTAGATACATCTTAAACCTGAGTCTATTAAGAACCAAGATGAATTAAACAAATTTAGGGGAAAATATCTCCCTGCTTAAAAGATTCAGGGTTAAGATTGATCTATGCTGGTTTTTTTTTTCATTTTATTTTATGTAATGGTCGTCTCTGTTTTTTAACATTAGATGTCAGACATCAACTCCTTTTTGATTTAGTTTATTAGTCAATTACCCATGAATGTGACACATATTTTCAACCTCAAGTTATAGAGTGCACCTTGCCTCTCTTGGCACAATGAGGTGCATGCATCCACCCAATATTTATTTCCTTGTCTCTATCACATTTCATGCCCATCCTGTCCCATTGAATAGCCTGAGATGGACCTAATTGAGTGTTGGATTTGGAACAAGGCCCATGTAGTATCATCATCATCAACACAATGCAAAAAATCCTTAATAACATATTAAATGGAAACAAAACATAATTTTTTTTCAAAGAAAAGGAGGATTTGCAAGGAGCTATAGATTTATATTTCAATATAAAAATTTAATAATTCAAAGCAACTTACTTCATTTACCATAAAAAGGGTCTCTTAAACACATTGGTAAAAACAACCAATTCAGCAGTTATAGCATCAAGACTCAACAATACACATTCCACCATAAGCTATTTCAAATTTATCAAATTTAGGAGATTATCTAAAAAATTTGCAATTCCCAACTTATGAGATACACAACCTAATAGATCTTAAATAAAATAGAAACAGATTATTTACAACAATCCCTAAAAAAATGCTCATTTTTATATGTATGTATTCACAATCACAGCAATAAAATATCGAGCATTGGCAAGCCTTGCTCCATAACAAAGAAAAAAATATGTCTTTAAATCCAAAAGAATGGAATTTTACTAATATAAAAAGAATTATTTTTAATCCCTTGTTTCCAGGATCCATGAACTCACAAATTTCGATGCTTGAAGAGCTTATTTTTAGTATTATCTAGCTTAAAAGTATGCATCAAGGAGGAAACAACAAAAGAGAGCATCCAAACTGCATAGAGGATACAGATGAATCAATTCCTGATTTTGGTATCCGATGCAACACACACAATTTTCCATAATCTACTGGATATTTTATTCTAACTTAAAATAGCATGGCTCATATAGCACATATTCTATGTCAACTATTGCATCTTTACAAGACGACCAATCATGAGGGGGCCATGGCTAGGGTCAACCCTGCCATTGAAGCTACCAAGATCGATGAGTAGGCGATGAAGGTCCAAATCATGATCTAGATCTATGCCTCAGCTATATGTTGCAACCTATTTTTTTCTTTTTAAAATGATTGTCTATCAGGAACTTGAATCATAAGCATATACAAATTATGGAAATATACATACACCCAAAGCATTATATCTTATGCTATAAATCGAGTTAATGAATTGCATGGAAGCAGTTGGAATTTTATTGAGAATGATAACAGACCCTGAGTAGCCCACATCACCAAGAGAATCCCATTACTAAATCCCAATGAAGTTCAATGCATGCACATCCCAACAATTATTTTGATCTCAACATTCAAATTCCAGGCATATATTCTAAATGATTCAAGAATTAAATATTCTTAAAGCTTCGATCCATAGACAAACATACCACCCATGACATTTGACTTGTACCAGACCTCATCAGACTGTCATACATGATAACATTCCTATCCTGAACCGTACCAGATTGTACCATCCCATACCTCACTGGATAAGCCTGGTACAAGCCCATACCTTGCTATAAGCAGGGTCTTGAGCCTGTAACAAACTTAAAACGTTTTCCCTTCACATGTCAACAGAGAAGATTCCTTTAGCCATTCAAACTCCAGCGAGAAGCCAAGAAGGAATTTTAAGCCATTAACAACAAGCAAAGAATCTTTCCACCTTAGAACCCTTGAACTTGTAACTTTTTTCTGAGTCCACCAAGTCCACAAGACTGAAGCCAAGAGATTTGTTGCCAGGGGCCTTAGCCTATTTACTATGAACCTTTTTCCAGAACCCTTGGAAAAAACCCTTTCTCTAGTCACCATGGACCCCCATTTTTCTAGAACTCTTAAACCTTTAGCCTTCATCATCAAGCTCACCAACTCCAATAGGAAGAGGGCAAATCCAATAGTCGATGTTTTGATTGGCATTGGAAAGGGAAGAAATTAAAACAACATACACAATGGCACTTTAGTTGCACCTGTATAAACTATCACAATACAAAAAATCCCATAGAAACCCAATGAAAAACTAAAAATCAACACTGACAAGCACTTTAGCTGCACCTGTAGGAACTGTCATAACACAGAAAATCCCATAGAAAACCCCACTAAAAACTGAAAAATCAACACTCATGGATTGGTGCACAAATATTCCCTTCAAAATAGAACGTTCATAAATCTTATTAAAAACCTCCACAACATGAAATACCACCATGCAATTCTAGTGAAAAACCATGAAACCCTCACAACTCCAATACCTCCATTAGAAGGCAGCCGCGACATAACCCAAAATTTGACCGCAATTCATTCAATTTTCTCATTTTCTTAGACTCAAATATAGCACAAAAACCGCCACTACAAGAATATGACTTTGGAAATGGAGACATGTTATTTTATTCTAGCACCTTCTCCAAGAAAGCTCTACCTTGAAGATCAGAGAACCCCTCAAAACAACACACAGTAACATGACAAAAATGTCGCCATTTGATACCTTTTGTTTTTAAAAATATTTTCTTATATATGTCTTTTCTTATTTTATATTTTTTTTGTTATTTGTGTTTTTTTACTATCTATTCCACACAACATACCTTAAATTCCTATTCTAATTAATCTAAAAATCATGTTGTGAAAAAAAACCTTCTTCTATAGTAAAAATGTTAGCTTATTTTCACTTTTTCCATCTTATTATCATGAATACAAAACTACTTTACTTCATTTTCATGTTGTTCTAGTATTACATGTAGCATTTTGCAAATGAATTTGTTGTGATCACCAAGTCGCTCATTGGTAGGTCACTCCATATTTTTCCCATACAATTTATGAGTCATGCTACTAGTGGAAGGTTGCCATTCAACCACCAAGACATTCTTCTTAGGGAATTTTACCAAAAATATATATTCGAAGCATGCTTCACCAAGGCACTTACCACTAAGGAACTTTTCTTCAAAATATATTTTCACTAATGCACTTCACTAAGATGGCCTTCACTACTACAACAAGTATGCACAACATCACACCCTTATCATCTAAAATTGTCACCATGAAAAATTCACCCAGACTTGACTATGTCCATGTGTTGGTTACTTAGGAAATATTCCTCTTGGATAAGGCATGCCTTTAAACCTAAATTTTCACCACAAGACACCAAGGGAATTGTCACTTCATCATTCCAAATCTTAGATTCCCTGTGGAGGGCTTGTGGTGGTAATTTGGGGCCCCACGTATGGAGCATGAGCTTTAGAGGAAAATGTTACATCTTAAGACCATATTTTTGACTATATTTTAAGTCACACATCAAGAACCATCCCCTATGGGAAATTTTTCAAAATGATGACCATATATCACATGTATACTATGTATTTTCTATGTAGATTCATGTTATGTGATGGTCCATGACCCCCTAAACAAATGGTGTGAACTTAGGCCATAAATTTAAACCCTATACCATGGTGTGGGCCAAGAGATCCATTATTGATGTTATAAATCTCAAAATACAAACATATCCCACTTGTAGTTGAAAGAATATTCCCTCCATAGATATTATGTGTTGTCTCAAGGCCTTACGACGCATCACTCATGAGCCGCAGTGTTACATCTAGGCTAGAGATTCCATATGTAGTTCTTATGTGGTATTCTAGGTTAACATGCATGGAGCATCAACCCCATAGAAAATTAATATGGCATAAGACCCTAAACTTATCCCAAGGAGAGTCCACCTAGTTTGTCTAAGAAAATGCAAGTCGAAACAAAAACTATTGTATTGTGATTCAAATTATTTATTGTTGTCATATTTTGAAAATATATCCTTTGAAGTGTATGGATGAATTGCAACTTTTATGAGAAAAACAAATGAATTATTTATTTTCTTCGATATGTGTCAATGTGTTCATAACTTGATAGGTACACAAATATATAAGAATGTGTGAAATTTTTGTTTATAATCCATGGAAATTGAATCTATTGAGAGGGCATACTACCATTCAGAAGTATTTATCCAATGTGCTCTTGGGTATTTATCAAATCAGTCCTTTATCCATATTGAATTTGACACAGATAACTACTAATGGTCCTACTTGGATATATGCAGATATGTTTTTGTCACCATCAAGGAGTTGACTGGTTGGTCAAGAAGGGGTGGTGATAATCCCCTTACTAGGATTCAATTCCACCCAAGAGTGTGGTATGTTTTAGTCTGCGATATAGAGAGATATTTGGGTGTGGAATTTTCTTTGCAGTGCAACACAATGTCCCACCTCTTGATAGGTGGTTGATTCCCAACTCTTAAGTAGAGAGGAAGCACAAAACCGACGTGTCATAGTTATGTGGTGCCACAGGGTAGGTGAGGGATGATGTCTCAATCTACAATGACAGGACACATCATTTGTGTGTCAATTTGTTCATCTATTAATGTGTAAAAGGGTCCATGTGCAAGTGAAGTCCATGTGGCTTGTTAAGGTTGCAATTCCATGTAATTTACACGAGGTCCCATATGGTAGGAGAAAAACCCTTGGTGGTATTGTCTTTGAGTTAGAGAGAAATAATTTTCATTTCTTCAAGGAAATCAATGACACAATCATGTGGTGTGTTTTGGGATACTATCAAAGGATGTAGGTCAAAGAGTTACAACCACCTATACTACATGCACAGTGAAGATACCAAGTTAATGCATATAACAACATTGGTGATGGCAGTGACTAGATTTTATTGTGTGGGTAGAGGCACATAGGTGATAATGACAACTACAAGAGGAGGGGCTTGCACAATTTTCTATACCCACAAGGAAGACAATGCTCCCATAAACAAGACACCAAAGAAGTGTCCAAAAAATAAAAGATAATGTCAAAAAAGAGAGTGCCAACAACCAAAATGAACATGTAGCCAAATCTAAGGAGCACAAGTTTGGGGCATTGGAGGTCACAAAAAAGACGGACCACTACAAAAATATTGAAAATAAGAGGGGATATGAGGCCAAAATCCTTAAAATGGGACGAAGATGGCTGAAAAAATTCCCAAAAAATCACAAACAAATCTATTGGTAACCACAAGAAGGTATCCTTAAAAAAAAGAGTGGACCTCCAAGCTCACATAACCACTGCACACAATGACATAAAAAAGACACCACAAAAGTATCATAAAAAAGCAAAACGATGGCCCAAAAAACAAAATTGATTACATAATTTGAGAGAAAAAAATTATCAACAAAGTTCATTTTCCCATTTTAAATGGAATACCACAACATAAACCTTTAGATTTGATGCAAATGAAATCATCTTTCAACCGAATGAATGGGAAATAACAATGTAACAAACATTTGAAATGCCATGGAATTCTTGGTTTTTCTCCACAATGCACAAATATTGTTGAAATAAATAATAAGCTTGGATATTCAAAGGACAAGAACAAGGAATCCAAGCTTTTAGTCCATAACTAAAAAAAGGGTTCTATAAATATATTCAAATGATCAAGATCTCTACTAGGGTCGTCCATACAAAACAATAATTTTTTTTTGCATGCAATTAAAAAATATTCCATAGTTTCTATAGGCTACTCAAAATTGTTGTTGACACCTTCCAAAAGGGTTTGTACCCCTAATGGATTCACAACTTTATTTACAAGCGGATTATAATCCTCCAAGACGCCCCAGACCTCCATTAGTGGTTTTCCTCTTCTCTAGGATCATGACTCTCGATATGTGGTCGTGGATCCTTCCAAAGCCCCTAAGTCTATTCCTTAAACCACAACCCTCTTCCACAGATATGTCATGACCTTACTCCACCCTTGTGTGGCCTCTTCCAAGCGCTTCCCTCCTTCCTCAAGCTAATGGATTTCCCTCAAGGGTGTCATGGCCTCCACCAAGCCTCACAACTTTCCTAAGGCCCGCAACTATATCCAATGGTCTCGACCTCTCTCTAAGGCTTACAATCCCTCCCAAGAGTAATGGAGATACCCCTCAAAGGTATCATTCTTGAATTCCATAATATTTATGTGGGTGGTCTCTCAAGTATGTGCGCTAATCCTTGAAGGTAAACCCTAGTCAGCTCCTAGGCCTCCAACAAGTGTGTCAAGCCTTACCAACAAACCCTACCCAAAATGTTATACCTCCAACAACTGTGTCTAGCCTCACAAACAAACCGTAGAAAAAATGCTATGGCATAATCATGTTAAATTTTTAGGGTAATTATGGGTTTTCAAAGAATGTGACCAGATTTGTTGATTTTTCTGTTGTCGGTGTGCACAGGTCAACCTAGAATTAGGTTTATTACTGCCATGAACTCAAAAACGATCCAGAATTGGAGTTATAATTCCTTTTACCACTATTTTGATGCAAAAAATGTTGTTTCTTCAGGCAAAGGTCTGCCTAGAAAGTGGACAAAAATTTCCAAGATTTGAGCTTCGTTGATTTAAGCCTCATATCAAGTGTGCCATCACCAAGGAGTAGTAGAGCCAAACCCTAGCTCATATGTTGCATTGAACAAGTGCGCTATACATGTAGATATCTAGAGATACTACAAGGAGTAGTGATACATAACTAAAGAGACAAAGGAGATGTCACACCAAACCCTACATATAAACCCTAGATCACCACAACAAACATGAACAAGGTGTGTCATCATTAAGGACAAAACCTATACAAGTTCTTGGTCTCTCAATATTGTGTGACAATCCTCTAAGGTAAACCCTAGTCAATTGCTAGGCATCCAAAAAATACATCAATACTCACCAAAAAAACCTAGCCAAAATGCTAGGCCTCCAACAAGTGCATCAAGCCTCATTAACAAACCCAATCCAGAATGGTAGGCTTCCAACAAGTGCGTCAAGCATTATCGACAAACCCTAACAAGAATGTTAGGGGATAATCATGTTAAAGTTTTGTGTGACCATTTGACCCTATGGGTTGGTCGTGACTGTTTTTCCTCCTCTTTAGCAGGCAATGACTGTAATTTCCTCCTCCTAGCAGGTCATGACTACTTTTGGAGCCCTTGTGGGTTAGGTGTGACTATGTTGACCTCCTACAATATAGTCATGACTATTTTTCCTCCTATATAGTAGGTTGTCATTGCGATTTCCTCCTCTTTAGTAGGTCGTGACTATTCCTTTTTCCCTATGGGCTCATGATGGATTTTTTGCATCCTCTTTATGAGGCCATGATTGTTATGGAGTCCTTTTGGGTTGGAATTTATTGTATTGGAATACTCCTAGCAGATGTGACAATGTTTAAGCACTCTAGGGATGGTTCATGGAATGTATAAGCCCTCTATGCTGGGCTATGGACTTTATAATCCCTCTAGGGATGACTTTGGACTATGGTGGCTCTTCTTAGCTGATTCATGGACTGTTTGACCTTAATTTTTCTGGTTTGTGATTGTTTTGTGACCACTAGAGTTGACTGCACATTCCCATTACTACAAGATTGTTATCATGTTCATCTTTGGGGATGCCTGTGTAAACCTTGTCCTGCTTTCAACCTCTAAGCCTGAGGGGTATTCACTCTTGGTGATTGAGATATCTTGTTTTATTGCACAAGTATGCCTATAAATACACAAAAAAATATCCCATATCTGATATTTATTGCTTTTAAGAGCCTAAAATATGTCTAAGTTTGATAATTGATTTGCCTGAAGTTTTTAAAGTTCCCAGAAATTCCCAAGAAGTGAGAAAATGTTGCTTGTTGACTTAGAATAATTTTCAATTAGGGTTTACCATTATCTTCAGAAAAATCACATCATTATACATAGTGATAGACCACTCCCATGAAGAATGAACCAAATCTTAATCCCTTTAACATTGCTAAAGTAAAATTCCATTCCATGATCATAAAATTTCTCAAAATTAATTTTGATGAAGATAGTTGTTGTTCATGATATATAGTAGAGTTGTTATTTTTCCATTGATGTTCTACCCTTTGTATGGTGCATTTTCCTTTTACTTTTGAAACTTGTTGGATCGATTAATCATTTAATCGACTTTCTATAGTTATGTACCTTTAGCTAGCAATTGAGTGATGATAGACTTTATTTTTTTGGTTATACATGCATTGTACAAGTGGATACATGGTGGTAAGTGATTGTTTTTTATTGAAGTATATAATTATTTTTATGGATATTTAAATTGTTAGAACATATTAATTTGTAATTAGTCCAAATATTTTCAGTATTTTTTCCTTTTCACATGTGATACCTTATGGATTTGTTGTATTCACGGCATTGGTCACTTTGGAATCCACATTACCATTATGTGTGGCCTTTGACTTCTTATGGGTTTTCTTGAAGGGCCATGTAAGGTTGGATTATTTGACCTTAAATAAGGAGGAAGGGTATCACAAATATTGAAATGGACACCATAACCTTTTTGTAGGACAATAATTCCATATGCAAAGTTCCATTTCAAATGACATGGGGCCCACACATAGTCCATGAGTCCTAAAGGAAAAACACTATGGCTTCAAACTATGTATTTTGACCATGGACCATGTCTAAACTTATTATAACCATCCTTAATGTACTAAACTCAAAATGGCCATCATATCTTGATAACATGACAATGATTCCCTTTACAGGATCTTTTGTGGTGCCTAAGGGATACAATGATGTCTCATGAGCCCCATAGACAAACATTATGGTAAAATACCATACATTTTTTCATTGAACCACATCATGGGAACTAAGAACCATGTCTAGTGTTCTAATTAACATAAAAAATAGCACCATATCCCACTTCCAAGCCAAAGATTCCCTATGGAGGGCCAATATGGTCGTTTGGGACCAAACACATGTAAGATATATCCATAGTAAAATGATACAATGTAAGGTCCTATATTTTCATTATACCATGGAATAGTCATCACGTTCCATCCCTAATGTACCCCTCCTCAACTTGTTGGCCATATCTCACATGTAGGAAAATGATTCCCTACACAGGCCCTATGCAATGATGTGGGTATGCAAATAACATGAGCACCATAGACAAATTTTCTTTCCCAACAACATGGGTTTTGTTATAAAATGGAGGATTAGTGACCAAGAAGAATCCATAATGTGACGAATCTTAAAATAGCCACCATATCCTTATGAAAGGAAAAAGGTGGAATAGGGCCTCATGGATGGTCTATGCAGAACCCAAAAGCTGCATGTTATAGACTAAAACTATGGATCTTCACCCTGTAACAAGAATTGGGTCATGAGAACCATCCTTGGCATACTAAACCTTCAAATGTGATAACACATCTCAATCACATGCAAAATATTTCCAATGCATGGGATATGTTTTGGGATTTTCAAATGTGTTATAACCACCGCCCCCAAAAGTCTAAATTCTCGTGACTTTTAAGGGAGGTTTTTTTTAAATCAACTTAAAAATGAACTTTACGGGGGTTCGATTCACCCTCCCCCCCAAAAAAAATCATGACAGTTAGACTTTTGAGGGAGGATTTATCACAACCGCCCCCACAAGTCCAAATTCCCATAAATTTTGGGGGCTACTTTAAAATAACCACCTAAAAAATCCCAATTATCATGCCATTTGGGGGAAACTTTCAAACAACCACCCCCAAAAGTAAAATTATTATGAATTTTGGGGGTGACTTTAAAAGAACTACCACCAATAGTTCATTTATCCTTACTTTTTTGGGGGGGTTTAAAAACTCCCTAAAAAATAACCTTTAAGGGGGTCTTTC
>LPNX010706070.1:0-54384 GCA_001517045.1 Pseudotsuga menziesii | reverse complement strand
GGGGGGGGGAGTTAGAAAAAACGACCCCAAAATTCCAATTCTCAAGACTTTTGGGGGGGACAGGTTTAAGAACCACCCCCAAAAGGGTATTTTTTTGTAGTGGCATATGCAGATGCACACAATATTTCATTAGTATAAATTACATGTATAATCTAGTTACTAAATTTTCTAGTAAACCAAAATATCTGACGAAAACCATAAAGAGTCATGTATACATACCATCTGCTCCCCAGACCTGTCCATGAGGTCGAGGAATCTCTGGATCTCCCTAGTAGTCGATGTTTTCATATGGATAATCCTCAATGGGTATAGGAAGATGTTTCCACTATGCAAACAACTCACGGGTGAAGAAATGACCTACTAGATCGCCTCCCTCCTAGATCATCATCTCACACCACTACCTCATTCGAGCCTCGCATAGTCCCCCATCGTGCAAAACCATATGTGGTTGTAGTGTCAATAATTGTTCAAAGAAGAATGAGCACAAAAATGATGGAAATTAGCCCCCATTTTCTAGTCTAGCTTGGTTCAACCCATGCGAAACCCTTATCACATACATCTGGGCCCCCCCATAGTAATTTCCCCTTAGCACACTCTCGACCATCAATAACTAGTCGCCCAAGATATTGTGTGGTCCTTTCTATCCCAAAATATGTAGCACCATCGCTGCCAGTGCACAAGTCTCCAGACTCTCTATGTCACACACAAGTATGTATGATGCATGAACATACGTCCTGGCATAGCAATTCCAGGAGCACAAGTCATCCATTGACACCACTTTTAGGAGTTTCAGTGAGATATTACCTATAACACCCAACAATGGGAGGCCCATAAAAAATTACACATCACAGATGGTAATATCCAACCGCTCAACCTGTATGTTGAAGCTCTTTGCATCCCTGTCCCAGAATATCACTATCTTGTTGAGAAATAACTTTGTTGAATGCATGAGAGGGATATAGAACAACTTTAGCAGCCCACTCTAGGTCAGTATATCCTATACTGGATCCTCCTCCTCAAACACATCTTTGAGTTCACTATTCTCTCTCTCTCATCATCAAAATTGAGGAATCATGCACGTCCAAAAAGTCCCACTAAAACTCAGGCCTTTTTTTGCGACACAAGTGCAAAACCCTTCAACAGATGTGACCTAGGTTGCTCCTTTCTCTTGAACATGTGTGACCTAGGTCGCACCTGCTTTCTCAATAGGTGTGACCAGGCTGTGCTTGTCTCCCTTATAGGTGTGACTTGGGTTGCACCTTTTTCTTTGAAAGAGGTGACCTAGCCTCGAAACTCTTTCAAGCTTGGCCATGGCCTGTAGAATGAAAAAATGACAAAAACAATGAATGAAAATGACAGACTAGGTGAGATATCCTACCTACAACTGACATATTGGGAAATTGCTGATCCAATCGAAAGAAATTAGCAAATTTTCTCTAGGACCCTCCTCTCTAACTCAACACTTAACAGTGAAAATGACATGTGTCATGTGGCCCCCCCTTGTTTATAGCCCTCTATTTTGTCAACTTTTTCTTTCGTGCACCACAGAGTCATCTAGTGTTCATTTTTCATGTCGTTCGCACCAACAAATTCGGTTTTCCACACTCTATCTACCTATGGGACTCACGTTTCATGGTATCCATATCTTTTTTCATACCATTTCTTAGACTTACCTTGATTTGTGTGCCACCAAGAAAGTCGAATCCCTTCTATATTGGCATGTTAAAAGGCCCTCCACTCCATCCATACTACAAACTTTCTGTTATTTTATAACCATTCATCATCCCACAAATAGGCCCTACCAGTATTCCACTTTTATTTTTTCTCCCCGTCGGCCATCATCCCAACATCACCTATTTTGACACATTTAACACTTCCTCCTTGCTTGATTGACTATTACAGAGTTTTTGTTAAGATCTTTTCTAACTCCTTAAAGAATGACAAAATTGTTGATCAATATTGCTTCCTTTGACGCTCGTTAAAGTATTTGAAAGGGAGTCTATGTGGTATCATTTATCCATTTTTTGGAATATGTATACCAAATAAAGAAAAGGGCCACCCTAGCACCTTTTAGCTAGGAATGTGTCGCTGTGTATCCTTTTATTTTTTTTGGAAATTGGGACCGTACTCTATGAAAAAACTCACTTATTGGTTGCATTTAAGATCTTTTCTATTCCTCTCATAAATAAAATTTCACCAATTAAACTTGGTTTTTTTTATGCTCATAAAAGTATTTGAATGATCATTCAATCAGTATAGATTTATCCTTTTTTGGCATGGTTGGATTGCCTATGAAAAAATGTCTCTTTGCCCCTTTTGGCTGGGAGAGTTCTCCTTTGTACATTTTTATCCTTTTTTCAGGCTTAAGAGACTACTATACGAAAAATAGACCCATTGGATTCTTCTTCATGTTTTCAAACTATCTAAGCATGAAAACACCATCAATCATTTGCCATCTTCGGCTCGAAAAAATACACGAGACAATATCATACTGAGCATACTTCTATCCCTTATTCCAGCTCCTTAAACTATGAATAAGGACCAAATGGTGCCTTTTGGTGCCAACACATATTGCATATAGTCTCACATTATGGAATAATTCCCCCCACTGGGTCACCTTTTTTCATATTACTCTGCGATGAGTCTCCCTTGGATCCCCTAGATATCACTTGTGTAGTGCCCTCCCTAAGTATATCCCATTGAATTCATCTCCCCAATTCCACAACTATGATTCCCTCCCCATGAGTCACTTTCATCTGCTTCCAGTTCATCCCTGACATTATACTCTGAACAAAGGAATTTTAAGTCCGCTGTACTCCCTTACTCATTTTCCCATTTAAGTATCTCAATCCCATTATTGTTCCATATCTTTGGTTGTCCCCCTTGTGCTTCTATCAAAGAAACCTCATTGCCTTAGTAGTTCCAAGTCTTCCTCTATCGACATCAACACATCTATTCTAGAGGATAGACTAAGAGATCCATGTATCTTGGTTTCATCCACCTCATTTATTAGTTCCTTGGACCACTTGAAGAAGTCATTAGTTCCTTTTGGGTTGGTTTTGTCTTACGTGCTTGAGTTTAGTTACATTATCGCACCATTCATATCCGTACATGATATTAGTTATTTCATTATTTGGTCAAATACCTCAGTTGTCACCTAACTCTAGCGCATTGGTGAGTCTCTTTAGGACCCATACAATTTCATGTCCTTTATTATATATGGGATATGTTGGAAACAGTGTTTAGAACCCCCTCAATATCATGCTTTTCTATATCTTCAGTATCAGATGCATTTTATTATATCTCTGATATTTTGACTCTCATTCATTAAGTCCATGCAGTTGTGTACACCCTCATATTTAGTAGAGCATTAGTTATTATGATATTGCATTCCAAGAGAATGGAATTCTCTCTATGTACTGGTTCTACATATTTGTATTTGTATTCATCCTCCTATTGAGGCCACAATTATATACTACCAATTATATGTATTGATCAGGTCCTATTGTTTGAGCTTTGATCCCCATTTTTATATTGAGACATTGATACAAGCATGGGTATTCCCTCCTCCTCCGTATATATATGTCTTACATTATATATACCTCATTCATTTTGATAAGTAATACAAATCAAAATCCATTGAAATATGAATGACGAGACTCTGCTCTTCTAGGTTCCTCTCCGATTTCTCCATCATTTTAACTATTTCTCCCTTGATCCTATGATGTTTTTTTACCATACAATGAGCTCCTGCCCTCACACATTAGGGGGAAATCTATTAACACAAAAAAATTTCTACATAGCTCTCTATGGTCGACACGGTAATTATACATCATGATCCCATTATTATTCCCTCCATTTTGACCTTCATAATTAAATAACTTCAAAATTGGTCAATGTAATTATTATTCCTTCCCTCATAAATATAGGGAAGATGTGCATCTATTGCAAAAAATTCCCATTATCCCAAAATTGGACAAAAAACCATAAAATGATAATGGGTCATAAACCATCGATAAATACAATGCAGTATGAAAAACCATGGACCAATACCATGGGAAACAAAATCTTGGATTATCTTATAAATACATTGTGAAGGTCTCCCCACAAATATTCCTGAAATTTTTTATCATGCTTTGAACCCTTTCACTTTTTTACTTCATACTTTTGCCACACCACTTCATGTTGTATGTTTAGTTTGCTCCTGTAAAACCCCCAAATTTTCATACAAAATTTAAATTTTTCTTGTGACAATTAATGTTCAAAATCATCGATAAAGAGAGTAACTTAACTGCTAACAGTTAACATATTAAGGTCTAATCTAGATACTAAACAAATTCATTTATTAATTTCGATAATTGCACTCTTCACTATCTGTATTCAAAATTAAGTGTTGAAAGACTGATTTAGTAAGAAAGGATCTGAAGTAGTATGAGTTGAAATCAACTGTTTGTTTACTATGCACTAAAGTTTGTCTCATGCTTAATGAAGGAGCTTCAGTTCATGCCCAAGGCTTACTTAGCTTTTGAAGCTAATGAAGTGAAATGATGATTCTTGTATAGGTATTTTTACAAGTAAAACATTTTGTTCCCAGTTTCAGGATCGAGACTAAATATCTCAACTTGCAAAAGTAAAATGCTAGTATGTTTATTTAAAATAACGTTTTGTGAAAAGATGAAGGTATTGTCAAACTTGTTTTTCTTTTCAAATCTTGACATCAGTTATGTTAATGTAACACAATGATGTTTTCCTATATATATATATATATATATATAATTTAAAGGCTTATATACTTAGAAACATGAGCAAAGATGGAACTTATATCTCTAGCCTAAATCATGAACATAACTTGTAAATATTAAATTAAGTCTATTGTTGTTGTAATAGATATTAATTCTATAAGCTACATTATTGAAGGATAGTCCTATAAACTAATTCTTGCAATACTGTTTTGACCAAGGTATTTCATATGCAAAGGGATTTAACATATGCCCGAAAAATGTGATCATAAACAAGAACTAACCTATGCCTATGTATTGTTATGTGGTTAATGAAATGGGCATTTGTATAAGCGATTTTAATGAATTTTGCAAAGTTTAAATGTTATAACTATCACCATATCTAGCATTAGTTGGTAAAATGCGGGTTTAACAAAGCTATTCGATACTATGGAAAAACTCGTATCCAAACCCAAAATATTTGACTCTTGGTGGAATCTACATGTCTACCGGTTGATGGATGGGGTTTTGGTGTTGGTAAACCCTACTACATAACCATTCGAACCCTAAATTCTCGCATTTTTTACCGAACCTTTCTCTGTTGTGAGTATCACCACTAGGCTTATGTCCTCATGGGCCTTTGATACTAACACTTGGCTCTGTGAGTGACTTTAACTCGTTTATCAATCAATTTGATTCCTCTGATTGCTAGCAGTGTGGTTACTTGTGGAAAATCGTTGAAAGTGGGGATTTTTGGTTTTTTTGTGGCTTCTACTATTTTTTTCCCTTTCTCGTTGAGATCCTTAGTATGTCTTCATGGCCGTAAGCATTAAAACTGAAAACAGGTAACCCTTTTTTTATCTATTTAATTGGGATATCATTAAGTTTTCTTTTTTAACTTTAAACGGACTGTAAGTAAAAAGAAATTTACTATCATTTTAATCTTGAAATGTGCAGAGTTGAAAGAGAGGAGGTTTCGAAACATGACTCCCAGTCGAGCATGGAGGAAGGGCTGGTAAGTAGTTGCGACCTGGGGCTGCCAACATTGCTCGGTTGATTTGGTAAGCCTCGGCTCCACGACCTGAGGTTTCTTCTGTGGTGATGTGTGGGGTTTAGAAATATGTTTTTTGGTAGAGTTTGGAGCTCCCTTGTCATAGCTATGTTTTGAACAACGCTTGTTTGTAAAGACCGTATGGCCATGACTTGTTTTATTTACAGTAAATTTTTGGACAGGCCATAAGTCCGTAATCTTCATTATGAAGTGCTGCGATTATATATGATAGTTTTTTTTTTGTTTTTTTTCACAGACATGTATATGTTGGATAAAATTTCTAAGTCATATGGCTTCAAGGATTCATTAGAGGAAATTTGGGGTCTAAAATGGCCCTTATAAGAAAACGCGCCAACAATAAATTTTGTGAGTTGGAATTGAAGAACCAATAGAATTTCAATAAAATGAGTCAACCATAATGGTTGAATTGACATATTTGTCATAAAAGAAAACTACTTTTTTGTTCATATTTTCAACATATCTCCTTGTGTTTTTACTTAAATTCCAAGCGGGAGAGCTCATTGGATGTGGAATTTAATTCTGCATCCAACAAGTACCCACACTGCTATAATGAACAAAAATATATATAATAAATAATCACTAAATAACTATTATATAATTAATAATAACTATTAAATATGAATATTATTTATTAATATTAATACATATTGATATTAATAATTAATAATTAATAATTAATAAATAGTTATTAGTAAATAATTATAAAATGATGCATCCTTTCATGGATAGTATCCAAAGTGCCTTTACGATTAATATATATATATGGAACTCACTTTGTAATCTATCATCGTATCTATTCTATCATCAATTTATATATTATTATGGCTTATTTAATATTCCAAGTCTTTTGGTAATATTATTTGTGTAAGTGAATAATTATTCGCTTCAAGTGGTATCAGAGCCTCGTTTGGATGATCTCTTCCTTTGGCCTTAATTCTCAGACCTTGTTTGATTTTTGTCTTGTAGCCTTATTTTAGGATTTCCCTAAAATATTGGACATTTTCCAAAAAGAAAAAGAAAAACGAAAAAAAGGAAAAAAAGTTTAAAAAAAAAAGAGATAAAAGTAAAAGGAAAAAAAGAGAGAGGGTAAAAGTGAAACCACACTTGGTTTCTTAAAGTGGGTTTGAGTTTGAATATAAAAGTGCATAATAATTACTAGTAAAGAGTAAGTGATATTTGAACTTAGGTGGGGAATGTAACACTCATTCCTCCCAACCACCCAATCTACTCACATATTACAAAACTTAAGGGAAAAAAAGATAAAAAGGGTGCATAATAATTGCTACTAAAAAGAAAGTGAGATTAGAACTTAGGTGGGGAAGGTAACACTCATTCCTCCCAACCACCTAATATACTGACATTATTACAAACTATTGGAAAAAAAGAAGAATATATTGATTAAATGTAAAAGAAAACTCAAGAATATGGATTTTAATATTGAAAAAAAGCAAAATTTTCCTATCACCTTGCAAAAAAAGGTTGCAATATTATTTAGAATTAAAGGGACACTTGCAGAGAAGGATATCACCATTTCTATTGCACCTGCTGAAAGGAATAATTATATTAGTACTGAATTCGCTAACCATTTAGTGATTCCTGAGTCAAATATAAGGGAAGATCTAGACTTTTTGGACAAAAAACGAACTGAAATAAGTGGCTTACAACTGAGTGTTGGAGATTATATGGTCACATCAAAATTCATTGTTAGTTCCTTATGGAGCTTTGGCGCTGACATAATTTAGGGTTTACCCTGGATAAAAACATTAGGGAATTTCATCTTAAATGCTGAAAATAAGTTTTTGACATTTTTCTATAAGCGAAGGAGAATCACATTTCAAGATATTAAAATGAAGTCAGAAATAGAACCTCCAACATCTGAAGAATTCTAGGATATATCAGAGATGGTTTCACAAGGTAATCATAAGTCAGAACAAAAGAAGCAAAAATAAGTTGAAAATATTGTCGCTAGTAAGGATGAAGAAATTACTCATTTGAAGAATCATAGTCAAGACTTGATCACACAGATTAAGAAATTAAAAAGGGAAAATAGATCACAAGAGGAAATCCAAGAGGAATTCCACCAAATGGAAGTGGATTTCCAAAATGATTTCAATAAGAAACTATTACAAAAAAATGAAGAAAATTCTCGCTTAAAAATTTTGAATCAAGGGTTGACTGAACAAATAAAAAAATGAAAAAAATGAGAAGTTAAAAAAATCCTTAGAGTTATTATCAATTAGTAAATCACAAGAATCACAAATAATTAAAGTTTCTACATGGGTTCCACAAACGTCTCGAATACCTTATCGTCACCCAAATCACAGAAGTCGATACAACCAACATCAAATTAAAGCAGAAACGATGACTAACACAATAGAGAAGTCATCAAAGGCTCAAATTCAAACATCAGAAAAGGGAGGAAATACAAATCTCGTCAAAGTTCAAAAGAACAATCTTATTGTCACATCGCTACAAGCATCAATAGAAAATTGTTCTGAAAAACAATTACAAAAATCGTTAGAAGAACCAAAATTTGAAGTTCTAGTAAACACTTCACAGGCGATTCGAGTTGCTTATCGCAATATGAATCACAAGACTCATTATGATAGACGAAAAAATCAAAAGGAGAATTACTAGTATTATTCCTACAAAGAACAAAGACAAAATCAACAACTCTTGATAATCGATCTGTAAATAATTCTGTTAAGGGTATATCTCGGATGGACAAATTCACAACTGATGCAACATTTCCACACAATGTTTAGAAGAAAGTATCGTCTTATTTCGTCAAATGTTGCAACTACCAACACACAATGTCATGAGAAAGCATTACGAGCTAGAATAAGGGATAAAGTATTTCATAATTGTGCTTTGAGGACAAAGAAATTCTAAGGGAGAGGCAATATAATGAACAAATATATATATAATAAATAATCACTAAATAACTATTATATAATTAATAATAACTATTAAATATCAATATAATCCGTGAGATGTAGAATAGTTGGTGGCGGGGTATGGTTAAGACTCCCCCTAAGCTGAAAGGTCGTCGGTTCTAATCTCGTCGGATACCAAAAAATCCAACCATGTTAAGGGTTGATGCGGTCCAGGTCGGGTGCAATCCCCGGGTGATTTTGACGACTTAGATGGCCCTGGTTCATGGTTACTTTGCCAACAAAAAAAATATATTAAATATCAATACTAATTATTAATATTAATACATATTGATATTAATAATTAATAATTAATAATTAATAAATAGTTATTAGTAAACAATTCTAAAATGAAGCTTCCTTTCATGGATAGTATCCAAAGTGCCTTTACGATTAATATATATATGGCACTCACTTTGTAATCTATCATCATATCTATTCTATCATCAATTTATATATTATTATGTCTTATTTAATATTCCAAGTCTTTTGGTAATATTATTTTTGTAAGCGAATAATTATTCGCTTCAACTACATACTTTTGACAGACCCCGCTACCCCAAAAACAATAAATACCCGAAAAAACATGATGATGATATCATCATCATGTTTTTTTAGGTATTTATTGTTTTTTGGCTAGTGGGGTCTATCAAAAGTATGTAGTGTGGGTACTCGTTGGATGCATAATTAAATTACACATCAAACGATTTCTCCCGCTCTGAATTTGAGTAAAAACACAGGGAGATACGTCGAAAATACGAACAAAAAAGTAGTTTTTGTCATTCTTCCTCTAAAATTAATAACTATTATTTTATTATTTTAACTATTATTTTATTATTTTCCTTAGGACGCCCATTTTAGACCTCAAATTTATTCTAGTGATGGTTGTTAAAGTCCGTTAATGGTTAGAACCATTTTGGGTTTAAACTGGTTTCATTTCTAATATATTTTACAGTCTTCAATAATAGGTTTTGGTTCTGAGATATTTGTGTTTGGTTTACTTGCTAATTTTAATATAACAAGATTTCAGGGTTTTATTATAAATGATTGTTTTGATAAAGAATAAAAAAATGGAGAAAAAGGAGAAGGTCTTCTTGGTCGAGAGGTTTGACCTTGTGTCTTGTACACAAATAAAATAAGAACTGTATAAAAAGATTTAGAGGAAGTTTTATTTTATCTCTGTTTGAAAATAATAGATTTTACCCTCTTCTGTAAAATTGGATAATATATATATATAAGCTTTGTAAACAATGAGGGTTTTATTTAAGGATTACGACACTTAGAAGGGAAAAGACATAAGTTGTCTTTCTTTAATAGAATTTCTTAGTTAGGGTTTAGACCCAAGAAAATTTATAGAAATTTTACTGTTATTTATGTTTTGCATTGTTTTTGTTATTTATAAAACCTAGATTATTACTACAATTTCATTATACTGTTTATAATAATCTAAGTTGTTCCTATTTATGTTATTTTTCTCTTTCTATAATAGTTAATAATTGTATGTATTTATATTAGTTTTAATCCTTAAAGACAAATTTGTTTACTGTGCTAAAAGGAACACAGTTACACAAACTGTGTAGTGACTTTTAATAAACATTTTTTTATAGTAGTTTATATTTATAATTTTTGCAGATGTATTTTAGTTAATGAAAATCCTGAAATAGAAGACCTTTCTGCTAAACATTCCTATAAGGATTTAATAGTAGAAAGTAAATAATCATATTCCTACATTTCTTGATTTGATTTAACCATCATACTTAATTTTACCTACTATACTAGAGTACTACCTTCTCGAAGGTGTGGAAAAATATAGTCAGGTATTTTAACCCATCAGTAAATTTAAAATAACCCTAAATCATTTATTCTAATACATATTTAATCCATAATTTATCTATCTTTGAGTAGTAAAATATTTCTCTAACTGATTTTAATAACCAAATGAAGCAGACATATAAATATATTAATTCCTAAATTCATACATTCATATTCTTATGCTTACATAAGAGGAAATCAAAATAATATTTAGAACCTGGTAGTATAACAGAGGAGACAACAACCTAAGGAGATCATCCTCCCAACCAACTCCTGAAGACAGTTGAGCTGCAAATCTTAGGACCCCCGAGCCTGTATATTGGTCCACCTGTTTGAAAGCACTAGGTGAAAGAATAGGTTTAAAAACCCCTGCAACTCCATAGAGTAATCAACAGTAATATTTCTACCTGTAGCTGTAAGAAATCGGCTCAAAACAACTGCACTAGTTCAGTAAATCAACACTTTCTACTCAAACACTTCTGCATTTCCCCTCCATCGAATTTATTGTGCACCAAATTCACTCTAAAATTTCACAAGTAAAGAATGAGAGGCCTCAGCTGAATTTAATGGCTAGTTTTATCAACATTCCTAGGTCTTTTGGGTCATTTTTTCACTTAATGAGACACCTGCTCTTGGTCCACTTTCCTGGGGAACATGACCACAAAAATAGATAAGTTTCCTCCTCTAACAGCTAGAAGTAGTTTGAGGATGTTGCCAAGTGTCAATTTGCTCTCAACCCATCCTGTTCCACCAAGTGTCTAGTAAACACTCATTTAATAGCCTCCTTAAGCTGTTGTCTCATCCTTTATTTATTAATTAATAAAATATTCAGCAATTAAATACAATTATCCTTGACCCCACTTGGTCAATAATTACAACTTTATAATAAAATAAAAACATAATGTCTCCTAAAACATAAAATGTTTTTGCAATTTGGGGTATGTGACATACACACCCCCTTAAATATAACAGCGTCCTCGATGTTATTTTATTCATCATCCTCAGAGTTTACCTGGAACAGAATTGGATATGCTCCTTGCATATGACTCTCCAATTTCTAGTTGGCTTCTTCTGGACTAAGGTTCTTCCATTGCACCTTCACCTATCCAATGGTGCAATTTCGAAGCAAGGTCTCCCTCCTGTTGAGGATACAATCTGGTTCCACTAGAAAATCGCATTTGGGTTCCACCTGCATATCATTCCAATTTATAACATTAGTAGCATCATGTACATATCTTTTTAAAACATAGATATGAAACATAGTATGAGCCTTTAAATTTGGAGGCAAAGTCAATTGATATGCCACCTGTCCCATTTTGGACAGTATTTCAAAGGGCCCACAATATTGGGGTGCCAACTTAGCACAACTTCCTAACTTCAAAGAACTCTTTTTAAGCATTACATTTATAAAAACATGTTCACCCACCTGGAACTCTTTCTAAGTTTGTTTAATATCTTCTTGACTTTTTTGTCTGTCTTGTGTGACCTTTAAATTACCTTGTACCTACTTTACAATTAAATCCATCTCCTTTAATAGCTCGGGTCCTAGTACTAACCTGTCAACTGGGTTACTCCATCATATGGGAGTATTGCACTTTCTTCCATACAGAATTTCAAAGGGGTTGTATTTTGCTGAAGCTTGGTAGTGATTGTTATAAGAAAACTCTACCAAGTGTAAGTAATCCTCCCATTTATCTGGTTGTTCTCTAGCATACATCCTTAGCATATATTCCAATATTTGATTCACCCTTTCAATCTGTCCATCAGTATGGGGATGAAAAGATGTACTGAAATTTAAAGTAGTATTCAAGCCTTTAAATAGAGACTTCCAGAAATTGCCCATAAACTTGGGGTCTCTGTTTGAAATTATAACTTTCGGTATCCCATGTAAATGAAATATTTGTTTCATGAATATATTAGAAATATTAGAAGCATTGTAGGTGGTATTTACTGGTATAAAATGAGATTCTTTACTGATTTTATCGATGACTACCATTATCAAATCATTTCGATTCTGATTAAGACTAATTATTTCCCATTTCCAGCTAGGGATGGGTAATGGATGTAGTAAACTGGTTGGATGGTGGTGTTCAGTATTAACCTGTTGACATTCAAAGCACTTGGAAATGTATTCTTCCAGCTCATTCTTCATGTTTGGCCAAAAATAATCTTTACGTAACATGGTTATAGTCTTTTGATAACCAAGATGTTCTGAGTAAGGAGTCTTATGTATTTCATTTAAAATCAGCAGTTGAATTTTAGGTACATTCGGTATATAACTTGTTTTTGTAAAGTATTAATCCTTTATCATTTAGACTATACCCGGTACTTAAAATTTTAGTTAAATTTTCTATTACTTTAGCTTGTAGTTTTTGATAATTTTCATCCAATTTTACTCCTTCCTCTAGCTGATCTTCTAAACCTGTTTTATAAGTGCTGATTACTGCTACAAAGTTCAGTCTTGCATTTCTACTTAGAGTGCCAACAAACTTATTCTCCTTTCCCTTAATATGTTGGATCTTGAAATCGTACTCGCTAAGGAAATCTATCCACCTATCTTGCCTTGCGTTTAAATTTGGTTTCTCCAACAAATATTTTAAATACTTATTATATGTCATTAATGTAAACTTTCTTCCGATTAAGTGATGTCACCACATATTCAAAGCATGTATGACGACAGCCAAATCTAAATCATAAGTAGCGTAGTTTTTCTCATGAAATTTAATCTTCCTAGACTCATATGTGATTATGTGCCCTTCTTGAGTTAAGACCCCACCTAGACCATCGTTGCATGCATCAGTGCATACAACAAAGTCCTTATTAGGATCAACAATTCTTAAGATTGGCGCAGTAGTTAATAATGTTTTTAATTTCTTAAAAATTTCTTCACACTTTTGATTCCATTCAAATTTATTTCCTTTCTTCTATAAAGAATTTATGGGATTTGCGATTCTTGAGAACCATTTAATGAATCTTCGATAGCAACCGGTAATCCCCACGAATGATCGCACGTCAATCACATCCTTTGGGACTGGCCATTTTTCAATTGATTTTATCTTTTCTGGATCAACCGATATCCATTCTTTGGTTATTACATGGCCCAAGTATTGTATTTTATCTTTAAATAAATCACACTTACTAAATTTAGCATAAAGATCATGTTCCCTTAACTCTTGTAAAACAATTTTTAAGTGCTCCTCGTGTTCTTCTTTAGACTTAGAATAAATTAGAATGTCATCAATGAAAACCACTACAAATTTATCGAGATACTTATGCAATACATTATTCATTAAACATATGAAGACAGACAAGGCATTAGTAAGCCCAAATGGCATGACAAAAAATCATAGTGACCATATCTGGTCCTAAAAGTTGTTTTAAAAATGTCTTCATCTTTGATCCGAACTTGATGGTAACTAGATCGTAAATCAATATTTGAGAATATAGTTGCTCCGCGCAGTTGATTGAACATATCATCTATGTGGGGAAACATGTATCTATTTTTAATGGTCATTTTATTAAGTTGACGATAGTCAATGCATAAGCGTAGAGTATCGTCCTTCTTTTTAATGAAAATGACAGGTGCTCCCCAAGGAGACATGCTTGGTCTTATATACTTTTTATAAAGAAGTTCCTTTAACTGTGATTTTAATTCATTTAGTTCCAATATAGTCATCTGGTAAGGGGATTTTGAGCTGGGCACTGTACCAGGTACCAACTCAATAGTAAAATCTAATTCCCTTTTCAGAGGCAGTCCCAAAATTTCTTTTGGAAATACATCCGAATACTCGCTCATGATTGGAATATATTCTAGCTTTAGTTTATCTTCATTATTAATATGTTTTTCATGAATTACATTCACAGCAAAGGATTTACAACCCTTATGAACAACTCTCTTTAATTGCAAGGTAGAGATTTGTCTGATAGTTGTTTTCCTAGGAATTCCTATTATGGTTACTGTTTCTCCTTCACTATTTACACATGTAAAAGTTTTATCAAAATAGTTCAAGACTACTCTATGATTTTCTAGCCAATCCATACCAATTAACATGTCATAAGAGCCTAAAAGAAGTATATTTAGCTTCACATAAATTTCAAACTAATTCATAAATATAGTACAGTCTTTTACAAAATTAATCACTTTTCTTTTTGCTCCTATAGCTAGTTGAACTAGCCATGACTTTGCAAACTTTTCTACTAATAAATTGCATTTTTATACTAAATTAGGAGAAACATAACTCATCGTATCCATGGGTCAATTAAGATAGAAATGGGTGTTTGATTCATATTACCTTCTACTTCCACCATGGAAGTTTGAAAATCAGCCTGCATGTTTTCCACCACCGTGTTGATCCTGGTCATCCCCCTTTCTAAGTCACCAATAGTCATCTCCTCCTACACTGTATGAATGTTGTTGACAGCCTTCTTTCTGTTAGGGTAGACTGATGCATAACGACGTCCATTACAATCCCAACACTTTATTGGTTCTTTACGTTCATTATTCTTAACGTAGTTGCTGTGATTATTATAAGGTTCTTTATTTCAAGGTCCATTAGGGTTTGACTGTGAGTTACCTATATTTCCTTGGAAATTATTATTAGGAAATTTATGTGTGTTATTATTCCTAAAATTTCGGGTAGATGTGAAACCTTCTTCTTATGTTCAAAATTATTAGACCTTTTAGCCTTCCAGTTTGGCATGCTTTCCCTTTTTCAGTTTTGCTCATAGAAATTTTTTTCCTTTCGCATAGCCTCCTTAAGGGTTTTTGGATTATCTTATTCAATTCTGTCTTTAATGTGAAAGGGTAAACATCTTAGAAATTGCTGCACCTTAGGCTTCTCATACACAATGTAAGGCATGTAGCGTAGTAAACTTAAAAATTTACTGTTTAATTCCTTCATGTTCATAGTTCCCAACTTTAGTTCATAGAATTCTTTAGCTTGCTCTTCATAATATTGTTTCGACATAAACTTATTTTTAAAGTATTTTTTAAGGGTGCTCCAGCTAATGTTATTTTCCTTAATACCTTTTACTCATTTTAAATCCTACCACCAGATATCTGTCTTTCCAGTTAAGTTGTAAATTCCCATTCTTTCTTTTAGCTGGTGGAGTAATTATAGATTTGGAAATACTTCTTCATTCTCGACAACCATTCTTCAACTTCCTCCGCTTTCTTGGTTTCACCGTTGAAAGTTGGCGATTTTATCTTCTTAAATTCTCCCGAAATTTCCTCATAAGACTTAAATTTTATTTTTTTAGAATGATAATTATCCTCACTGCTATCACTAGATTACTCGTGATTCTTCCTATGTGAGTCAACATAAATTTCAGAGGACGAACTACTTTCAATTTTAGACTGTTTGGAATTTTTACTTTTATGTTGGTAGGATGTATTTTTGGATCCTATTTGTTTATATTTCCCTTCACTCTGAAATTTTTCCATCAGTATCTGGTTTAGCTCCTCTTGAGCTCTTAGAATTCTTTCATTCTCTTTTTTAACTGTTTCCATTTCAGTTCTCAATTCTTTAACAGATTGTAATAATTCTAAAGAGTTGTTAGCTATTTCCTCCTTAACTGATTCTCTTCTAGAATTAATTTGTTCATTTAAAGGCGACCCTTCATCTGCATATTCCTCGAGTCTTTCCATACCTGTACTTCTAGCTCAGAATTTTTTCTTCTTCTGAGAACAGCATTTCAAAAGAAAAATAATAATAAATCAGTTATGCATGCATTTTATTTACTGTTTATCTACGCAGGTTGAGCCGCATTCAGGCCTAGTGTCTGAACATGTGCTCTAATACCATATGTAAACCCCCCAAATTTTCATACAAATTTAAAATTTTTCTTGCGACAATTAATGTTTAAAATCATCGATAAAGAGAGTAACTTAATTTCTAACAGTTAACATACCTTATCTAGATACTAAACAAATTCATTTATTAATTTCAATAATTGCATTGTTCATTATCTGTACTCAAAATTAAGTGTTGAAAGACTGATTTAGTAAGTAAGGATCTAAAGTAGTATGAGTTGAAATCAACTGTTTGTTTACTATCTACTAAAGTTTGTCTCTTGCTTAATGAAGGAACTTAAGTTCATGCCCAAGGCTTACTTAGCTTTTGAAGCTAATGCAGTGAAATGATGATTCTTGGATAGGTCTTTTTACAGGTAAAACGTTTTGTTCCTAGTTTCAGGATCGAGACTAAATATCTCAACTTGTAAAAGTAAAATGCTAGTATGTTTACTTAAAATAATGTTTTTTGAAAAGATGAAGGTATTGTCAAACTTGTTTTTTCTTTTCAAATATTGAAGTCAGTTATGTTAATGTAACATGGTGATATTTTCCTATATATATATTTTATTTAAAGGCTTATATACTTCGAAACATGAGCAAAGATGGAACTTATATCTTTACCCTAAACCATGAACATAACTTGTAAATCTTAAATTAAGTCTATCGTTGGTGTAATAGATCTTAATTCTACAAGCTACACTATAGAATGATAGTCCTATAAACTAATTCTTGCAATACTGTTTTGACCAAGGTATTTCATATGCAAAGGGATTTTACATATGCCCGAAAATCATGATAAAAAATAAGAACTAACCTATGCCTATGCATTGTTATGTGGTTAATGAAATGGGCATTTGTATAAGCGATTATAGTGAATTTTGGAAAGTTTAAATATTATAACTATCACCGTATCTAACATTAGTTGGTAAAATGCAGGTTTAAGAAAGCTATTCGATACTATGGAAAAACTCGTATCCAAATCCAAAAGATTTGACTCTTGGTGGAATCCACGTGGCTACCGGTTGGTGGATGGGGTTTTGGGGTTGGTAAACCCTACTACATAACCATTCAAACCCTAAATTCTCACATTGCTTACACAACCTTTCTCTGTTGTGAGTATCTCCACTAGGCTTATGGCTTCATGGGCCTTTGATACTAATGCTTGGCTCTATGAGTGACTTTAACCCATTTATCAGCCAAGCTGATTCCTTTGATTGCTAGTAGTGTGGTTACTTGTGGAAAATCGTTGATAGTGGGGAGTTTTGGTTTTGTCATGGCTTTTACTGTTTGTTTTTCCCTTTCTCATTGAGATCCTTAGTATGTATTCATGGCCGTAAGCACGAAAACTGAAAACATGTAACCCTTTTTTTTATCTATTTAAATGGGCTGTCATTAAGTTTTAGTTTTAAACTTTAAACGAACTGTAAGTAAAAACAAATTTACTATCGTTTTAATCTTGAAATGTGTAGATTTGAAAGAGAGGAGGTTTCGAAACATGACTCCCAGCTGAGCATGCGACGACAAGTAGCTGTGACATGGGGCTGCCAACATTGCTCAGTTGATTTGGTAAGCCTCAGCTCCATGACCTAAGGTTTCTTCTGTGGAGATGTGTGGGGTTTGGAAAGATATTGTCTCGCAGAGTTTGGAGATCTCTTGCCATAGATTTTTTTTGAAAAACACTCCTTTCTAAAGGCCGTGTGGCCGTGACTTGTTTTATTTACAGTAAATATTTGGACAGGCCATAAGGCCATAATCTTTATTATGACGTGTTGAGATTATATATGCTAGTTTTTTTTTATTTCATAGACTTGTATATGTTGGATAAAATTTCTAAGCCGTATGGCTTCAAGGATTATGGTTGTTAAATTATGTTCATGGTTAGAACCATTTCGGGTTTAAAATGGTTTTGTTTCTAATATATTTTATAGTCTTCAATAATAGGTTTTGGTTCTAAGATATTTGTGTTTGGTTTACTTGGTAATTTTCATATAACAAGATTTCAGGGTTTTATTATAAATGATTGTTTTGAGAAAGAAAAAAAATGGAGAAAAAGGAGAAGTTCTTCTTGGTCGAGAGGTTTAACCTTGTGTCCTGTAAAAAAATAAAATAAGAACTGTATAGAAAGATTTAGAGTAATTTTTATTTTATCTCTATTTAAAATTAATAGATTTTACCCTGTTGTGTAAAATTGGATAAAATATTTATATATATATCTAAGATTTGTAGAGAGTGAGGGTTTTATTTAAGTATTATGATGCTTAGAAGGGAAAAGACATAAGTTGTCTTTGTTTGACAGAATTTCTTAGTTAGGGTTTAGACCCAAGAAAATTTATAGAAAATTTATTGTTATTTATGTTTTGCATTGTTTTTGTTATTTATAAAACCTAGATTATTACTACAATTTCATTATACTGTTAATAATAATATAAGTTGTTCCTTTTTATGTTATTTTTCACTTTTTGTAATAGTTAATAATTATATGTATATATATTAGTTTTAAGCCTTAAAGACAAATGTGTTTACTGTGCTAAAAGGAACACAGTTACACAAATTGTGTAGTGACTTTTAATAAACATTCTTTTGTAGTAGTTTACATTTATAATTTTTACAGATGTATTTTAGTTAATGAAACTCCTGAAATAGAAGACCTTTCGGCTAAACATTCCTGTAAGTATTTAACAGTTGAAAGTAAATAATCATATTCTTACATTTTTTTATTTGATTTAACCATCATACTTAATTTCAACTACTGTGCTAGAGTACTACCTTCTTGAAGGTGTGGAAAAATATA
Organism: Pseudotsuga menziesii; assembly: GCA_001517045.1. NCBI lineage: Eukaryota > Viridiplantae > Streptophyta > Pinopsida > Pinales > Pinaceae > Pseudotsuga > Pseudotsuga menziesii. The sequence continues at coordinate 35,264 of LPNX010706070.1, read as the reverse complement.
GTCAGGTATTTTTAGCCATCAATAAATTTAAACTAACCCTAAATCATTTATTCTAATACATATTTAATCCATATTTTATCTATCTTTGAACAATAAAAGATTTATCTAACTGATTTTAATAACCAAACGAAGAAGACATATAAATATATTAATTCCTAAATTCATACATTCATGTTCCTATGCTTGCATAGAGGAAATCTAAATAATATTTAGAATCTAGTAGTATAGCAGAGGAGACAACGACCTAAGGAGCCTCTTATTCCCAACAAACTCCTGAAGACAGCTGAGCTACAAATCTTAGGACCCCCGAGCCTGTCTACTAATCCACCTGGTTGAAAGCATTGGGTGAGAGAATAGGTTAAAAAACCCCTGCAACTCCACATAGTAATCAACAGTAATATTTCTTCCTGTAGCAGTAATAACTCACCTCAAAACAACTACACTAGTTCAGTAAATCAACACTTTCTATTCAAACACTTTTGCATGTCCCCTCCATCGAATTTCTTGTGCACCAATTTCACATAGAAATTTCACAAGTAAAGAATGAGCAGCCTCAGCTGAATTCAATGGGTAGTTTTATCAGCATGCTTAAGTATTTTGGGTCATTTTTTCATTTAATGAGCCACCTTCTCTTGTTCCACTTTCTTGGAGAACATGACAAAAAAAATAGGGAAGTTGCCTCATGCAACAACTAGAAGTAGTTTGAGGATGCTGCCATGTGTCAATATTCTCTCAACCCAGCCTATTCCACCAAGTGGCCAGTAAACACTCATTTAACAACCTCCTTAAGCTGTTGTCTCATCCTTTATTTATTAATTAATAAAATATTCAGCAATTAAATACAATTATCCTTGACCCCGCTTGGTCAATAATTACAAACTTTATAATAAAATTAAAACATAATGTCTCCTAAAACACAAAATGTTTTTGCAATTTGGGGTATGTGACAACTCCATACAATCCTTGATTCATATTCCCATTGACAACCATAGGTGGAGAAAATCAGAGAACTAGATCGTGGAAGCCGGCAGACCACATCCTCAAACGACTATAGTGGTCCACTTTATAAAGGTATGTTGCATTTGTTTTATTAAAATTATAAAATATAAAAAATATTGTTGTTTTTAGCTTATAAGTCAAGGTTGATTATTTCTCTTGAACCATTAACTCTACCCTTATATCTTGTTGATCTAAGGTAGGTGATTTTGTACGTAGCTAGAGATAAATATCCACTACACCACTGGTTGATTGGAGACTATATTGTAAGGGTTCTAGTAGGAATCACCTTGGAATATGTTAAAAACATAATAGGGCCTAACACATTGTGCCTAGGAACTTGAAGATTCAGGACCCTTCACTTACCTTGCTGATCTTACCTAATCCCCATTCTATTCACTCATTCAAATTTTGTTTTAAAAAATGTGTAATAGAGTTAGTGAGCCTTGAATCTGATTTAGGTTCATTAGAGTCATATCATAGCATGGTCCTATGAACCTGCTCCTGATTTACCTTGATGAGTCCCAAAAGAGATCCAAATCGAAAGCACAAAAATCTTGAATATCTCTTGTTTTTGGAGAAGAGGAAGTCAGTTCCACCCAAGGTAATGTTTGAGAAGAGGAAGGAAGAATGGATGGAGGAGGCATAATTAGAGAAGAGAACAATGATATGTTTGCACAGAACATGCTTAAATTTATGGAGAAATTTACCTAAGCACAAACAAAAACCAGAGACATGTTGTTTAGTTTGGTAGACAAGAAAGAAGCGGAAGTCAACAGTAGTGGTTACCATTAAGAGGATAAGAGAACCTTCACGGAGAAAATATTTTCTAATACTAGGCCCCATAATAGACCACATAAATTCAAGTATATTCCAAGGTATACTCTGCCTAAGTTTATGAAGAATAGGGTGGAGGAAAATAAAATGCAATTTGAAGGAGCCACACCAATAGAAGTTTGGCTCAGAAAATATATGGCCTTCAGTGAAGAGTTCAAAATACATTTGACCTTTAGAGGTTATTGTGATTATGAATATATGGAAAAATATTGAAGCGGTAATAGAATGCATACTCAAAACTTTGAATTGCAGAGAACCATAGTCAAAATATCCCTTCCTTATTTTGATGGATCTGCAAAATGAACTGCTAGCTGATGGGTGCAAAAGCTAGATACTTATTTTCAGTTGAATCCAATTATTGAAAGAGATTCCATTAGGATTTCCACTTTTCATTTGGAAGGAGATGCAATTTATTGGTGGTTCCATGGGTTAAGGACTTTGGGGCACAATACTGTAACTACCTATGAGGATTTCACCAAAACATTGGTGAATAGGTTTGACAGAATGGATATTGATATGTCATCCAGGGATATTTCTCAATTAAAGAAGTCATGAACTCCATATTCTTACATTTCATAATTTAAAAAGGTGGTTTTCATCTTTAATGATGTTTTAGAAGTCATCTTAGTTATTTTTTTTATAGAGGGTGTAACATAGCCACTTAAAGTTTTGGTTAAAGATCATCATCCTACTACACTGCAGGATGCCATGGACAAGACCCTAAACCTTTAAGATGTTATCCAAAAAACCAAATTCCAACCAAAGAGTAATTTTACCTCCAGGTTCAAGGATAAGAGATCATTTCAAAAGGTTCCAAGTGTAAATTTCAATATAAGGGATAACTTCTCTAAAGATCATGATAAATTGAGGAGAAATAAATTGTGCTTCTCATGCCTGGAACCATGGGTTCCTGGAAAAGAACGTGCTAAGGGAAAATCACACTATATTGAAGTTTTTTTTTCTGAGAGTGAACATGAAGGGGAGAATGGGGACCAAATAATGGATGCAGAGGAAAATTTTGAATCTACTGATGAGGAGGGGTACCACAACTGGATTTCAGGAATATTATTGTTATGTTCGGGCTACCAAGATTTAATACTCTTTGGTTCAAATGAGTATTACAAGGATAAATAGGATCCACACATAATTTTATAGATACTGCAATGGTGGATAAAAGGAAGCTTCCCACTAAATCATTTGATGGATTCACTATCATAACCCCTGGGAATCATTCCATGGACTACAAAAAATGGATTCTAAATTGCAAGTGACCATTGACGATTGTACAATGATGGATAATTTTTATGTCGTGAACATGGATGACACCAACATGGTGTTGGGATTCCAATGGTTATTTTCAATTGGTGAACATTCTATGAACTACCAAGTTCCGGAAATGAAGTTCAAAATTTTTTATAGAAAAAAATTGTTTTGAAAGGTATGAATACATACCTAAATCAAGTGGTATCTTCCCATAGTATTATATCTATATTAATACATGAGGAACTAGAGTGGATTGTTGAATGTTTCATTTCCATCCAAGGATCATCTATAGACATTTCCCAACATGCATAGGACATAAACGAATGGCTTAAAAAGTATGAGAAATTTTTTGGATATATTCATCCAAGTATACCACCAGACAGAGGACTTGAGCATGTCATAGAGTTGGAGGTAGGGACAATTTCTATCATGATTCTATCAAGATTCCATATGCTTAGATAGATATCATTAGTGTTTAATCCAATTTCACAACAATAGCATAAGCATGATCACTGAAAGAAACACAATCACAAGATAGACACATATTTATCCTAGGAAACCCTCAAGGGGAAGAAAACCCAACAAACATTCCTCTATATAGATGTATAAGATGAAACCCCAAAACAAGTGCTCCTTCTCCTTGCTGATATGTCTCTCTCTCTCTCTCCTATGCGTTATACACAAGTGAGTGCGTGTGTCAAATGAGGAACACACATCCTCTATTTATACTATTTATTCCACTTGACTTTTTCCCTAACAAGTTGTCCCCAAAAAACTTACCAGACTAACTTCACCTATGAAGACAAAAAATAATATTATATTATATTCAGGAGGGTTGTATTGACCCAACTTAGAATGGAGGTTTTACCTCATGACTCTATGATGACCAAATATAATAGTAAGATTCTGACAGAGGAATAAAACATCTACAATAGGTTACATAAATAAAATACATTTAGAATATTCTTTGAATTTACAATGCTTTAACAACCCCCTTAATGATAAGGGTATTCTACTAACAACAAAATCATCAACTATAGGAGAAAGGAGAGAGATAATCTTCAAAAACATCAAGGTAATACAACTATATGTCATTGGAAGTTTCCAACAATCATCAATAAGTAGAACAATTAGTGGAACATATTCAACATCTTCAATACTGGAATATCATCTTCTGTAGCATTAAGTATTCATCTTTGACCTTTTGCAGCACTTGATCACTCGATCCTTTGCGACAACACTTTGTTCTTCATCTTCTTGCAGCACTCGATCACTTGATCTTTTGCAGCAACACTTTGATCTTTAACTTGTTGCAAAAGTAGATCACTTGATCCTTTGTAGCAACACTTTGATCTTCATCTTTTGGAGGCACTTGATCACTTGACCCTTTGAAGCAATACTTTGATCTTCATCTTCTTACAACACTCGATCACTTGACCCTTTCTAGCAATACTTTGAACTTCTTGATCAATATTATCATCAACAACAACATAACCTATAGCACACATGATCCAATTATGGGTTGACCAATCCTTATCACTTTTGGACATAGGTCTAAGGATGATGCAATCATCATCTTTTACAGAGACCAAAGTCTATGGATCACCTTTAGGACTCATGTCCATGGATGACACAATCCCACTACAACATAATCATCCTACTCCCCCTTTCGAGGAGGGTACACATCATCACAACTTAATGTGAGATAACCCACAAAATCAAAAGATGTTGGATCATCCACAAATGAATGCATGACCACAACGTTCACAAATGAATGTAGGACCACAATGTCTACAAATGAATTCCAGACCAAAACATATACAAATGAATGCAGGACCACAATGCCTGCAAATGAATTCCAGACCACAATGTCTGCAAATGAATGTAGGACCACACCATCTGCAAATGAATGCCATACCACAACGTTCATAAATGAATGTAGGACCACAATGTCTGCAAATGAATGCCATACCAAAAAATACACAAATGAATGCAGGACTGAAACGTATACAAGTTAATTCCATACCACAACCTATGCAAATTAATGTAGGACCACAACATCTTCTACAGGAACTTGATATGCCATATCATCACTCCCTCTTTCCAAGGAGGTCCTTTTGGACTACACCAATATTTTCATGGAATTATTCAAACTTTACTCGAGATAAAGGTTTGTTCAACACATCAGCAACTTTCTCATTGGTACTAACATACTGGAGTTTTATAGCTCCCTTTTGTACCACATCCCTTATGTAAAAATACCATATTTCTATGTTCTTTGATTTGTCATGGAACACAAGATTCTCCATCATCTTTATACAACTCTGGTTTTCACATAGAATCATTGTGGTATCCAACTCCATATCAAATAGACCTAACATCAACTTTCAAATCCATGTGGATTCACAACTAGTAGAAAAAGCTGCTATATATTATGCTTCAATCATGATGAGAGAAACACTGGACTGTTTCCTACTAAACCATGAGATCATAGAGGATCCCAGACAATAAAATCCACCTAAGGTTCTTTTTCTGTCTGAGCAACTTCCTTCCTAATCTAAATCCATATATCCATATAGTATGTAGTCATTATCTTGATCATAGTATATTACAAAGTCTATCGTACCTTTCAAGTACCTCATCACATGATTTGAAGCTATTAGATGAGCACATCTAGGATTAACTAGATATTGACTCAAGGTGTTCACAAAAAATCATATACCTAGCCTGGTATTCTTCAAATTCATCAATGACCCAATAATCTGTCTATACTGAATCACATCCACTAATTCGAATGATTCATTAGATCACAACTTCAGGTTGGTATCCATGGGGGTAGCAATGGATTTACAATCGAACATATCAAATATTTTACAGATTTCCACACAATACTTTCCCTGGTTAAGAAATATTCCTTCTAGGATCTTCCACACTTCCAGGACTATAAAATAGTGCATCAATCCAATATCTTTCATCTTGAATTATTCAGCAAGATTCTTCTTGCAATCTACAATATGTTTCTCATTTCCTATAAGAAATAAGTCATCCACATATAGTAATAATATGATAGGTTCATCATCCATAAACTTAAAGTAAAGGTTAGGGCTGAATTTACTTTTGTTAAATCCCAAGCTTATCAAGAATCTATCTATCCTTCCATAACAAGCTCTAGGAGCTTGCTTTAGTCCATACATATCCTTTTTTAACTTACATGCATAAGTCTATCTATCTTCGACTTCAAATCCCTATGGTTGTTCTATGTACACTTCTTCCTCAACAACACCATTCAGGAAGGTTGTCTTCACATCCATCTGGTGTATATTCCACTTCATCATGGATGCAAGTTCCATGATGGTTCTAATGGAAGTGTACCTTTCTACTGGTGCAAATGTTTTTTCATAGTGAATTCCTTCTTTATGAGAGAATCCTCTATCCATAAGCCTTTCCTTGTATTTATCAATGCTCCCATCAGTTGCATGTTTTATCTTGTAGATACACTTGGAAGATACCACACTCTTTCCTTCAGTCTTGGCTACTATATCCCAAACATCATTCTTCATTATTGATTAGTACTCGCCCGTCATTTCTTCTACCCATTCTTTCTTCTGTACAACTTCTTCATAACTGGTAGGTTCTTGATATAAAAGATCACACATCAAATCTACATAACTGGAGAATGGATTTGATCTCTTTCTTATTCTTGTGGAGCCTTCTAGAGCTCCATAATTCTCTACTTCTTGTATGATTTCTCTTACCTAAGAATTCTTTCTCTTTCATGATATGTTCTTAGTAGGGGGCTCCTAAGGTTCTAGCATATCATGGTCTTCTAATATTTCACTTTCAGGAGAGGGTGCAACTTCTAATTCTCTGGGAGGTACATCCTCTTCATGTACTTATTCATGCTGACACTTTCTGGATCTCTTAAGAGATTCTTTTTCTTCAAATGTTACATTCCTACTAATCTCTATGTGATGGAATCCTGAAATGTAAATCATGAAGGGTTTGGAGACTTCACAGTATCCAACAAATATTCCCTTCTTTCCAGAAGGGTCCAACTTGGTTCTCTTTTCCTTTGGAATGTGAACATATACTATACAACCAAATATCTTGAGATGGCTCACTTCAGGATTCTTTCATGTGTACATTTATTCTAGAGTCTTGAATCCAAGGGAACTATGAGATAATATATTCTGCATATAAATTGTTTTTCTTGGTGCTTCAACCCATAGATGCATAGGAAGATCTTGATCATGTATCATTGTTTTCACTTCTTCCATAATGGTCCTATTTTTTCTTTCTGCAACACCATTCTGTTGGGGATTTTAGGGAGTGGATAGTTCCCTCTTGATTCCAACTTATTTACAAAAGGTTTCAAACTCTTTTGAATTATATTCTCCACCATTGTTTGTTCTGAGTGTATTGACTCTTCTTTCTGAATGGTTCTCTTTCAAGGATTTGAATTCCTTGAATTTTATGAATACTTCATTCTTTGTTTTCAAGACATATATCCAAGTATTTATTGAATAGTCATCAATAAATGTAACATAATATTCATAACCACTTAAATATGTGGATGTAATTGGACCACATACATCATAATGAATTAATTCCAACATGCCTTTAGTATTTGTCTCTCTCTTCGGAAATGGATTCTTAATATTCTCTCCTCTTGCACACCCTTTGAAAGTGCCTTCATAATCGATCTTCAAATATGGTAAACCTGTTACTACTTCAATCACAAAAGGTAATTCTTTGTAGTTAATGTGAGAAATCCGTCTATGCCATAGTTCACTTGGGTTAGTGATCTCATGGACAAGGGTTGTTTCCAAAATTTCCTTTGAATTTATATAATCCTTCTTATTCTTCACCAATGACAACTGCATCTTCAATTGATTTTCCTTTGGGCCACATGAGCACTTTTCGATCTATAAATGGAACTCTGTATCCTTTCTTGTCTAATGCTGAGATAGAAAATAAGTTCTTCTTCAAACATGGTACATATAATACTTTCGTCATCTTCATGGGGGTTCCAGAGTCAAGATTGTAGCGTGCTTCACCAATAACTTTGATACGATATTGATAGTCATCTCCTAATGATACTTTCCAAGGATAGTTATTTTCTTCAATTTTTTACAGAGTTTTCTTTTTTCCTGTCATGTGCTTTCAAGCACCACACTATCAATAAGCCACGTATCTTCTCTAGGTGTCACATACCCAAAGAGTGCAGAGAATAGTACATATTCGTATGCATCTTATTATTTTGATTGTTTTCTTTGAGGTCCTTATTCTTCTTATTCATTCTTATTTTCACCTAGATGTTCATGATGTATTTTGTTGATATTCTTCTTTAATGGACACTCTCTTGCATTGTGTCCTATCTTGTGACAGTTATAACCTTGAAATTGAGAGTAGTCTTTCCTCTGACTATTTTCTCTTTTCATTTGGAACCTCTTGGGAGGTCGATAATCCTTGTGAATTTCCATCTTGAAGAAGATTGTATTATTCCTCTTTTGGTATGGGTGGCTAGGGCTTGATCATATTCTTTAAGTAGAGCTTCTTAGTTGGATACTCTAGCCTCCTCTTGGATGCATTCTTCCCATACAATGTCAAAATTCATACTTTATTTTCTGGCACACATAGTTTGCATGAATGAATCCCAAGGTATAGTGAGACCATTGAGAGCAATCATAACTAGTGCATATTCATCAAGGGAGTCTCCAATGGCTTCTAGTTGCTCCTTAAACTTGGAGACCCTTGTTAAGTAGTCTTAAATGGATTCTCCTTTACTCATCTTGGTACTCTTCAATTGAGTTCTCAAATTCATATTTTTGTTGATTTTCTTCCCTTCATACATTCTGGACAGGCAATTATACATTTCATTTGGTGTCTATTTGGATGACACTTGAGGGATCGAGCGATCTTTGATAGAATCAACAATGATCCTCGTTTCCTTGATTAGGTCCTTCTGGTTCTTTTCCTTAGATTCATCTTCTTGTGGTTCTGCAACTTCTCCTTTGATGTACTTGTCAATATCATTCTCTCTAAGAATGAGACCAATCCTATATTTCCATGCTCAGAAGTTTTCTATTCCTTTTAGCTTGTCCTCAAGCTTAGTGCTTCAAGCCATCTTATCTAGGAGGTCACTAAAAAATTAAATTTCTAAAAATGCAAAACTGAACTTACCAAGATATGCGCTTGAATAAGGCAAGTTCATTGGTACACTTGGTTTCTGGAGATTCCAAATCTTCACCCTTCAAAACTTACTTACCATATTTCAGTTTCTGTGGATTTCTGGGGATTTAGTTTTCTATAGTTTCCCAGTTCAAATCCAAACTAGGGTTTGAATTTCCTAGAGATCCACCTACTCAAAAATTTCTATCCAAGGATCAATATATGCTCTCTAGGGAGGCACAAATTTCTACGCAATCAGATCTCCAAAATTCCAGTTTTTACAGAAACCCTAATTTCTTTCCAGAGGGAGAGGAGAGAGAGTTTCACCTTGTGAAAGTTGTTCTATTCGGGCTAGCTCTGATACCATGTTAAGATTTCATATTCTTATCTAGATATAATTAGTGTTTAATCCAATTTCACAACAATAGCATAAGAAGGATCACTAAAAAAAACACAATCACAACATAGACACAGATTTATCCTGGGAAACCCTCAAGGGGAAGAAAACCCAACAAAAATTCCTCTATATAGATGTATAAGAGAAAACCCCAAAACAAGTTATCCTTCTCCTTGCTGATATGTCTCTCTCTATATCCTATTCTCTATACACAAGTGATTGTGTGTGTCAAATGAGGAACCTACATCCTCTATTTATACTCTTTCTTCCACTTGACTTTTTCTCTAACAAGTCAACCCCAACAAACTTACTAGGTCGACTTCACCTAGGAAGACACAAAATAATATTATATTATATTCAGGAGGGTTCGATTGACCTGACTTACAATGGAGGTTTTACCTCATGACTCTATGATGAAAAAATACAATAGTAACATCCTCACGAAGGAATACAACATATATGATAGGTTACATCAGTAAAATACATTTAGATTATTCTTCGAAGTTACAATATTTTAATAGATTCGACCCTACAAGCACCATAAAAGACTCAAAGATGTAATTGAGAGGGACATAACGGAACTCTTGGAATTAGGGTTGATTAGACCAAGTACCAATACTTTTGATTTGTACGCAGTTTTAGTGAAGAGTAAAGATGGGATCACGAGGATGTGAATAGATTACAGAGCCTTGAATAAGAGAACCGTTAAGAACTGGTACCCCATCCCCAGAATTGATGAGTTGATGAATGAGTTGCATGGGTACAATTTTTTCTCCAATATTGACCTTGGTTCTGGATATCATCATATCTAGATGAGGGAATAAGGCATACAAAAGGCAACCTTCTGGTGTCATTATTTCCATTTTGAATTTTTAGTCATGCCTTTTGGCTTGACTAATGCACTTGCAACATCTCAATATTGCATGAACGTGGTACTCAGAGAGAATCTCTGTAAGTATGTTTTAGTATTTTCTGATGATATTTTAGTTTATAGTAAAACTTGGAAAGAACATCTACAACATTTAGAAGTTGTGCTAACTATTCTTGCATACCAGACCTTGTATGCAAAGTTCCCAAATATGAGTTTCGAATGACTTATTTATTGTATATTAGACATGTGACTAGATAAGAGGGGGTGAAGGTACACATGGAAAATATCCAAGCTTTCATCAACATTCCAAGACCAAAGAATGTCATAGAACTGAGAGGATTCCTTGGAATCTATACTTACTATCGATATTTTGTCAAGGGATTTTCCCAACTGGAAGCTCCCTTGAATGCTCTTTCCAAGAGAGAAGACTTCTATTATTTAGAGGAAGTTGAAAAGGTTTTTAAAAATATGAAAACAATTATGATTAGTTTCCGAGTTCTTTCTCTTCCTGGCCTCACTCAAGCATTTGTGCTTGAGTGTGATGCCTCTAGGGAGGGAATTGGAGCAGTACTCGTGTGAAAAAAGCACCCAATTGCCTTTGAGAGAAGAAAGTTGCAATCCCATGAAAAACATTATTCCATCTATGATAAAGAAATGTTGGCCATAATGTGTGCATTAATGAAATTATGTTAGCACCTGGTGGGAAGTAAGTTTGTGGTCAAAACTGATCACAACATCTTGAGACATTTCTTGACCCAATAGGAGCTTAATGACACGGATCAAAAGTGTGTGAGTAAAGTTCAATATTATGACTTTGATAAAAAGTACAAAAAGGGGAATATGAATGTAGTAGCAAATTCTCTTTCAAGAAAACCAAATTTATATGCTATGGAGGCCCCTATGGATTGGAAAGAGAAACTATCCTTAGAGTACTCTAGAAATAAATTTGAATGTGAACTAATAGATGGAACAATTAGAGATGACATGTATATAGTAGTGGATGGAATCATATAATACAAGGATAGGATTTACTTGGTACCAAGATCAGATTTAAAACAGAATATTTTAGAGGTTTCTCATGGTTCACCACTACCAGGGAATCTTGGATACCTGGAAACTTATCGAATGATTAGAGAGATGTTATTATGGAAGGGATCCAAAGATGATGTGCTAAAACATGTGAGGGAATGTCACACATTCCAAGATAATAAAGTTGAGCACATACATCCAGGTAGTCTTCTTCAACCTCTACCAATTCAAAATAAAAAAAGGGACAGATTTCAAAGGACTTTATCACTGGACTACCCATGGTGCAAAGTACGGATTTTATATATGTTGTATTTGATAGACTGACCAATTTTGCACACTTCTTTGTTGTTCCTTCAACCAGTTCAACAACTCAAATTATTGAACTCTTCTTTTAGGAGGTGTTAAAATTACATGGATTGCCAAATATAATAATCAGTGATAGAGATAGTAAGTTTACCAATGCCTTCTGGAAAGAATTATTCAAATTGGTAGGGACAAAATTGAATTTCAATACAAGTTATCATCCCCAAACTTATGGCCAAACTGAGAGGTTCAATCAGTGGGTGGAAGGTTATCTCAGAAATTATGTCATGAGACAACAAAATACATGGATCAAATGGTTTCATTTGGGAGAGTTTTGCTACAATACTACTTATCATATGTCAATAGGAATGTCCCCCTTTAAAGCCCTGTATGGGTATGAAGCCCCAACTTATGTGGATCAAATTTTTGGAGAAAGTAGAGAACCAAAATCTAAGGAATGGATTCAACAGATTCAATATATCTTTAAATCACTCAAGAACAATTTGTAGACTACTCAAAACCAACATAAAATATATGCATATAAGAACATAACTAAGAGCAATTGTTAGGTGAATAACTTATCGTATTTGAGATTCCAACCCTACATAAAATCAACTTTGAAGAGTAAAGGTGTGGAGAAGTTAAAACCATGGTTATATGGACCATATAGAATAGTGAGGAAAGTAGGTGAAGTTTCTTTTGAGCTATATTTTCCTTAAAATAATAAGATACATAATTGTTTCCATGTTTCATGTTTAAAGAAGGAAGTTGGGAAACAAGTAATAGTTTCAACAGAACCTCCACCCTTTGATGATGAAGGGAATTTAATCTTAGTACCAGATAAAATATTGTAGACTAGAGAGAGAAGAATAAGGAATATAACCATGAAGGAATATTTAGTATTGTGGAAAGGGCTACCCAATGAGTATTCCACATGGGAAAACGAACAGGTGTTGCAATACCCTGGAATACAATTGCTTGATGACAAGCAAATTTTGGGAAGGGAGGACTGTAATGTTCCTCCAAAGTGACCTACTTAATGTTGTGTATTCATAACCCCTAGTAATTTTAGCCTTGGAGGGGTTAGTTGTAAAAAAATAATGAATGTGCAACTTATTAAACTTAGAGTGAAAGATTTTTATTTTAGATTATTATCATGACGGTTTAATTAATTTTTATGCTAAGTAAATGTACTAGGTGACAAGGTGGGCACGTAATTTCATGTGCACCATGTGGTTGTAAACCAAAATAGGCAACCTAAAGAAATCAATAAATTCCAAAAATCCAAGAAAGAATATAGAAGCATGACAAAAACAATTAGAAGAGTAAAACAAGGATAAAGAAGGAAAGTACCGAAAAGTTGTCAGGGTAAAAAGAAAGAAAATATTGGAGGGAACACTTTCTAAAAAAGAGAAAGGAAAGTAAACCTAAAAGAAGGAGGGTGCAGTTTCTTAAAAGGATAAAGTAAATTCATTCTAAAAACAATACATCGTAGTCAACCAAAAGGGAGAAAATGCATGTCAAGGAAAAGTAAGAAAGTAAGCAAGTTTCTTCATTCACTCATGAGGGAATATTGGTCAAGGTGGCTTGATAATGAATACAACTTGCTTATAAAGGAATGAGATTGCACCCCTTTTCGAACTTTTAGTCATTGTAATTTTTTCATGAAATCTTTGCTACTCACTGGTTGAAATATTTGCATCAACTAAGCTTTTAGTGATGTGCCCCTTAGCATTTATGTTCCTTCCTTGTTCATGAAGCTAGTGCATCCATAAATGGAGTATTTTTTAAGGTCTTGAAGTCATCTTCGAATCAATTTGAATCTTTGCTAGAGTCATAATCCTTCCTAGTACCATAGTCTTAGACCTCAGATGCTTTAATTTTCTTCTTTGCAGTGTTTTCTATGGTTTAGAATTAGGGAAATTGGCATTTATGATAGTTGAGGCGCTCTTGGTTAATCATTTTGTATATTTGAGGGACTTCAGGTCGATCATTGTGACAACCCAAGAACCCACATTTTTGACAGTGAACCAAAATGCACTACCCTTCCCCAATTTCATGGATTTGGTCCAACTTGAGTCGCTAGTGCTTGGTTTGGGTGGTTTTCGGATTATTTTGGGAATTTATTGCTCTCCTAGAGACACTCCCACTCACCCATGTGCTCACCCATGCCTTTCATACCTTCATTGATGTTCCTTCATGCCTTTCCCATGTTCACACATGCATTCATGATAATTTGGGATGATTAGGAGGCTCATTGGTCCACCTAGGGGGTTTTGAGGGTAAAATCTTGGGATGACACTTGTATGCATTCACATGGGCTCCAAGGCCTCAAAATTTTTCCCTATTGTATGTTGAAATATTGTAACTTTGAAGAATATTCTATATGTATTCTTTGTGGTCCCCGATGGTCCTACCGGGAGAACCACTTGTATTACTTTGTACCCCGATGCTCCTAATTGGAAGAACTAATAAGAGTCATGAGGAAGTCCCCTCTAATTGTAAAGGTGGTTCATTAGCACCCTAGTGTGGTTACTTGAACTTGCATGTGTAACTAAAGCCTACATGATTAACTCGAGCCTACATGACAGATGAGTTAACTTAAGTGAATGGATGAATATAAATAGAGGTGTAGTGCTCCTCATTTGGAACACACACTCTCACTTGTATAGCGCATTAGTGGAGAAGAGAAGTAGCTGGAGAAAAAGGAGGATCAGGATTTGATCTCCTTGCTAGTTTTATCTTTTATCTTTTTGGGACATCTATATTGAGGAATCTTTTGCTGGGTTTTTCTATTTAGGGTTTTCCCAGGATAAATCTTTGTGTTCCTTTTGTATGTTTGTGCTTGTCTATCTTTCAACGATCCTGTTTATATGCTTTTGTTATGAAAATGAAATGAAATACTGATGTCTCAGTTAAGCATATGAAAATTTAACATGGTATCAGAGCCACCCTAAAAGAAGACATTGTGCAGCTACAGAAGCTATGGCTTCTTACTTTTTGGTTCTCTCTCCACAATCGATCAGCAAAAAAAGGCTAGGCTGACTCTCCATTGAAGGGCGCATCTTTCTGTCGAAGCGGAATTCAATTCCGAGCATTTTCAGTTTTCGGTGTGGGAAATTAGGGATTCTTGCAGAAAAGGAATTTTTGAGTGAGCCCAGCATAGGATTTCTCTCCTCATCAAAATCGAAGTTTAGAGACCTAGATCAAGATTTTTGGTTGGGTGAAACTCTAGGAAAGTAAAACCCTAGTTTGACCCCGAGCTAGAAAAACCTTAAATACTAAAACTGCTAAGTTTTGGTACTTTCACTATATTCTGATATTGGCGAAGACTCAGGAGCTGAAAATTGAAAAGGCCTAATATAAAAACCTGATGTACATTGTATCAAACATTCAGCCTCAGATTCGCTATATTCTTGTAGATATGATCCCTCCATGTTAGGGTTCCAGCCTCTTCCAGAATTCATCCCTAAACATGACACCTAGGGAGAATTACTGTAGCATGGGATACAGAGGTCAAAATGGAATTCCTAAAGCTGTTACAGAAATAGAACGACCTTTAATTTCTTTGATCTAAATTTCAGAACCTGAAGATGAACCAGTGACACATGGCATGCCGTACAACTGCACTATTATGAACAGTCATGTAATAGGTCACCTTGGGAAAATGATCATAAATTCAAATTGGTGAAACAAATTCTGATGAAACTTGTGCTATTGGATCAAGAACATTCACAGTTACCTTAGTGAAAACTTTCAAACATAGAGGAGTAGTAATTTCAGAAATATCACAGAAACAGTAACAGGCATTTCTACAGAAGAAATTGGAAAACTACAGCTTCCTGTTCCGGGAGCTTCCCTCCACTGTTTTCAGAAAAGGAGTACATTGGACAGCTCCATTGGAAGAGATATATATTTATATACAATCAGATCTGAAATATTCCAAGTTTTGAAAATTAGGGTTTCTTTGACAAACCCTAGATCAGCCAGCAGGACGGACACCTCAAATCGGTAAGATCTAATCTTTTGCTATTTGCATTTGAGGTTCTCATTTCAAAATGATCTATCACATCAGCTTGATGATAAGATTGGTGAAGTTGAAAAATTACAAGCATGGAAGTATTTGATCTCTCTGAATAAAATGAATTGGACACCTACATGAGTAGAGAGGTTCCAGTTCTAGAGGGAGATGAGCCTCAAAGACTTACACAAAAAGAACTTGATCAAGGCTAAGAAGATCATTGTTGATTCAATCACGTATCAAATTATACCACAAGTGTCTTCCCTAAAGACATTGAAGATGTTTGATTCCTTGATCAAGCTATTTGAATATAAGAACTTAAATTAGAAGATGGCTTTGAGAAAATAGTTGAAGAATGTGAAGATCCTGAATGCAAAACAACTTGAAGCGATAGAAGAAGAAGTATGCAGAAGTGGTGATAGCCACCTTGAATGGCCTCCTAGGATCATGGGATTCATTCATGTGAAGAATGTATTCCAGAAGTAAGTGATTACTTTCAGCTCGACTAATAAGAAGAGAAGAAGAAGATGGGAGCAATTAAAGATCAAGCTCTCACCATTCAAAGAAGATCCATCAAGCGATGAGGAATATGAAAAAACTCATTTCTTGAAGAACCTCTTATTCATATTATAATTTGGATAAGAAATGATGATTTCATGAATGAAGAAGATGATAAAGTAGAATGATCAAGCTGGAGTCTACCCACGAAACAAATAAAAGATAAGTATTCAATTGCCCTTTCATGATATTGTTTTGTTATGCATTTGATTGTATTCAGTTGATGTGTTATGCATGATAGATTGTTTACATTAATACTACTAATATGCATGTGATGGGTAAGTAGATCATGGCGCTATACAACTCTCCAGTGCTACTTATCAAACCTCTTTGCTGACATATTGGATTAGTGCACAATCTCAATGATGTCATGGTAGAGATAGAAGGCATCTAGAAAATTTCTGTGAAATATGGATGAATGTTGTATTGGATAAATAGTTGCATGATGCATAAGAATTTGTCGTTATGCATATGTTTTATGAAATAGTTCTAACCATGCAACTGGTGCATTTGAATTGTAGGAAAGGTCCTATATAACCTCCTACAAGAAAAGAAGGATGAGACTTGTTCCGAAGAACAAGTGATGACAATTCAATAAACATGAATCTGAAGCTCCCAGGGTTAGAGACACCATGACGGAAGAAAGAGCTTTAGAGAGCGGTAGATCCACCTCAAAGGATGAAGACCTCCATGGGTATGAGAGATAACTCAAGATGAAGAAAAGAATGCTATAAAAGAAACTATGATCAAAGAATAATAGTTGATCATGGGGAATGATGTATACGATATGATTTCGAGACATAAAGGGAAGTACATAGTATCCTCCATATGGATCTACAAGAACAAGTGTACAAAGAAAGGTTCATGATTTGCCTCAGAAATAATAGACTATGACATGACATACTCTATTGACCGGTATATATCAAACATAGAACCACCTGTACAGAATGAAGAAGGAATATAATACTCCAATTCAGGGGGAATGACTACAGAAGATATCTAAGTTCGACACGGTACGACATGATGGAAAAATTCTTGATGGATCGAGACTTTACCAAGAGTAAAGTGGGTTCCAGCCTTCAAAGTTGAATGTAGAAGACTAGGATATGTTGATGATCTGACAAGACGAACTCATGGAAGATGTTATGATGAAAGAATACTATAATGATTTATGGGATATAGTTCCCAAACCAGAAGGAAAGAGTATTGTATCCTCCAAATGGATATAAAAAATAGAGCATGCAGCTGACGGAAGTATTGAGAAGTATAAAGAAAGATTTGTGGCTAGAGGTTTCTTTCAGAAAAAGGGAATTAATTCTGAAGAGACACTTACTCCAGGAAGTAAGGCACACTTCCTTCAGAACTATCATGGTAGTTTCTTCCATGGTGAAGTAAATACAAGCCTTCCTTAATGGTATCATTGAGAAAGAGTTTTACATTGAATAGTCACAAAGATTTGAAGTTGAAGCCAGATGGAATCATGCATGCAAGTTGAAGACGACCCTCTTTGGCCTGAAGCAAGCTCCTAGAGCTTGGTATGGAAGAATAGATAGTTTCTTGTCGAGCATGGGATTTACCAAGAATAAAGATGATCCTAAACTTTATCTAAAGGTTGTATAAGATGAACGTGTCATCCTGTTATTATATGTGGATGACTTATCCTTGACAGGAAATGAGAAACAGATCATGGAAAGAAAGAAGAAACTAGCAGAAGAATTTGAGATGAAAGACCTTGTGTTAATGCATTATTTCCTAGGTCTGGAAGTATGGCAAAGTTCAGAAGAAATATTTCTCAACCAGGGAAAGTATGTGGTAGAGATATTGAAGAGATTCAATATGTTGGAATTCAAAGTCATGGCCACACCCATGGACTCCAACTTGAAGCTGTTAGCTGATGACTCATCAGAGTTAGTGGATCATTGGGTCATTGATGTACTTAACAAATACCAGACCAGACATTTGTTTTTTTGTGAACACCTTAAGTCAATATCTTGTTCAACCAAGATGGGTTCACCTAGTAACTGCAAAGCATGTGATGAGATATCTGAAAGGGACTATATACTTTGGTTTATATTATGATGGTAGCCATGAGTATAGATTGTATGGCTACACAAATGCAGATTGGGCCAGAAGTATCTCAGACAGGAAAAGCACATGAGGTAGATATGAGTTCATGGTTTAGTAGGAAATAGTCCAGTGTTTCTCATAGCATGGATGAAGCAAAATACATATCAGATTGCTCTACTAAGTTGTGAATCCATATGGATTCGGAAGCTGATATCAGGTCTCTTTGAACTAGAGATGGATACTACATTGATTCTATGTGATAACGAGAGTTGTGATAACATAGAACCCTGTGTTCCGTCGTAACACATAGAAATATGGTATTTCTACATTCAAGATAAAGATGTAGATGATGATGCTTTAGTATTTACATACTGTAGATGCAGATGATGGTGACCTGATGATGCTTTCAGATACAGATGGTGATAGTTCAGTATTCACATACTGAAGATGTACATGAACATGGTTTAGATGATGATGCGCTGAGAAATCCTCTGTCTCGGGTAAAGTTTGAACACTTTCGAGACAAGCTTGGTGTGGTTCAAAAAGACCTTCCTCAACAGGGGGAGTAGTGATGTTGCAGTGGGATTGTATCATCCCTAGACACTTTCCCTAAAGTGACCCAAAGATCTCGGTCTTCGAGAATGAAGAGGTATTGTATCATCCCGAGACATATGTCCAGAAGTGATCCGCTGACTTTGGTCATCGCGAATGTGGTGGGATTGTATCATGCCTGGGCACTTGCCCAAAAGTGACCCGGAGACCTCGATCTTCAAGAATGAAGAGGGATTGTATCATCCCGGGACATCTGTCCAAAAGTTATCCGGTGACCTCAGCCCCCGTGAATGTGGTAGGATTGCATCATCCCTGAACTTTGGTTCAAAATGTATCCAGAGGTCTCAGCCCCTGTGAAAGTGGTGGATTGCATCATCCCTAAACCTCGGTTCAAAATGTATCTGGAGGTCTCGGCCCCTATGAAAGTGGTAGGATTGCATCATCCCTGAACTTCGGTTCAAAATGTATCTAGAGGTCTTGGCCCCCATGAAAGTGGTGGATTGTATCATCCCTAAACCTCGGTTCAAAATGTATTCGGAGGTCTCGGCCCCTATGAAAGTGGTGGATTGCATCATCCCTGAACCTCGGTTCAAAATGTATCTGGAGATCTCGGTCCCTGTGAATGTGGTAGGATTGTATCATCCTTGAACTTCGGTTCAGAACGGATCCGGTGACTTCAGTACTTGAGAACATGTGTTGAACCCATAATTCCTAGAGGAAGAATTGTCTGAGTTCCACATCTGTGTTGATCCCGTAATTCCGAAAGGAAGGATTGTTAGTAACTCCGTAAAGACCTAAATCCCATAATTCCAAAAGGAAGGATCATTGAATTGATCCCGTAATTCCAATAGGAAGGATTGTCTGAGTTCCACATATGTGTTGATCCCATAATTTCAATAGGAAGGATTGTCTGAGTTCCACATCTGTGTTGATCCCATAATTTCGAAAGGAAGGATCGTTAGTAACTCCGTAAAGACCTAAATCCCATAATTCCGAAAGGAAGGATCATTGAATTGATCCCGTAATTCCAATAGGAAGGATTGTCTGAGTTCCACGGATGTGTTGATCCCATTATTCCAATAGGAAGGATTGTCTGAGTTCCACAAATGTGTTGATCCTGTAATTCTGAAAGGAAGGATCGTTAGTAACTCCGTAAAGACCTAAATCCTGTAATTCTGAAAGGAAGGATCGTTAGTAACTCCGTAAAGACCTAAATCCCGTAATTCCAAAAGGAAGGATCATTGGTAACTCCCTAAAGACCTAAATCCCGTAATTCCGAAAGGAAGGATCATGTTGATGTTTTGATGATGTTGATGATTTTATGATGATGATGATGTTCTCTGATCGAAAGATCAAAATATGGTGATGATGATGTTTCTCTGATCGAAAGATCAGAAGTTGTTGTTGATGATGATGTTCTCTGATCGAAAGATCAGGATATGATGATGATGATGTTTTCTGATCGGAAGATCAGAAGTTGCTTATGATTATGATGTTGTTGATGATGATGGTGTTTTCTGATCGAAAGATCAGAATGCAATGATGATGAGGTCCTGATGATGATGATGAAGTATTGATCGAAAGATTAGAATATGATGATGAGTTGATGTTAGAGTATGATGATGTTCGGTTGATGATGTTTCTGATCGAAAGATCAGAGGCTGATGATAATGATGATTTTGATTGAAAGATCAGAGTGTGACGATGATGATATTTTGATGATGATGATGTTGATGTTTTGATGATGTTTTCATGATGATCAAAATATCAGAGTATGATGATGATGTTGTTGCTGATCGAAAGGCCAAAGTGCTGAAGAAGATGTTGCTGATCGAAAGGCCAAAGTGCTGAAGAAGATGTTGCTGATCGAAAGGTCAAAGTGTTGAAGATGATGTTGCTAATCGAAAGTTCAAAGTGCTGAAGATGATGTTGCTGATCAAAAGGTCAAAGTGCTGAATATGTTGCTGATCGAAAGGTCAAAGTGCTAAATATGTTGCTACTGATTGAAGAGTCAAGATGCTGAAGATGTTTCTGATCGAAGCGGTCAAAGTACTCATGATGTCGAAGACTAAAGATTGAAGATGAAGACTACATGATGTTGAAAAGCTTCCAATGATTTATAGATGTATCACCCTAATGATGTTGATGATGTCCTCTATCTCTCTCCTATTATTGTTGTTGATGATGTTGTTATAGAATACCCTTCTTGTTAAGGGGGAGTTTTGAAATATTGTAACTTCTAAGAATATTCTATATGTATTTCTTTGTGGTCCCCGATGGTCCTACCGAGAGAAGCACTTGTATTACTTTGTACCCTAATTCTCCTAATCAGAAGAACTAATAAGAGTCATGAGGCAGTCCCCTATAATTATAAAGGTGGGTCATTAGCACCCCAGTGTGGTTACTTGAGCCTACATGTGTAACTCGAGCCTACATGATTAACTCGAACCTACATGACAGATGATTTAACTTAAGTGAATGGATGAATATAAATAGAGGTGTAGTGCTCCTCATTTTGAACACACACTCTCACTTGTATAGCGCATTAGTGGAGAAGAGAAGTAGCTGGAGAAGGAGGAGGATCAGGCTTTGATCTCCTTGCTGGTTTTATCCTTTATATTTTTGGGACATCTATATTGAGGAAGCTTTTGCTGGGTTTTTCCCTTTAGGGTTTTCCCAAGATAAATATTTGTGTTCCTTTTGTATGGTTGTGCTTGTCTATCTTTCAACGATCTTGTTTATATGCTTTTGTTATGAAAATGAAATAAAATACTGATGTCTTAGTTAAGCATATGAAAATTTAACATTGTATTATATATCTATTCTAGACATAGTTACATGTTGGACAGTCGTAATAATAAACATTATTGACTTCATGTGTGTATGTAATTTTCATTCTTTCAACTATTTTGTGCATGCTTTGTGAACAACGGTGAATTATGAGAGTTTATTTGACTCCTAGATCCATATTTTTTTCAATTCTCACATGGTATTATATATATTTGGAGTTTTAAATCCATTCCAGTGTGTTTGATTTGTTGTTAGAGGGATTCTCCAAATAGATTCGTGATTTTTCATTGCAGGTACATTCAACAATTTGTCACCAAGGGCACAAGCAGAGATGGAGAATACCCATGTCTTTAAAAAAAAATTCAACTAATTCAAGTGGAATGCTGAAATTGTCATCCAGTTGAGTTTGAAAGGCCTCTACAGGGTCACCATGGGGACATAGGCTGAACCAAATTCTGTAGTTGAGAAATCGAAGTTCTTCAACAAACTTTATGAAGCATTTGGAATGCTTTGTCTCAAAATTTCAAGAGACTTTATATTCCATGTTGACAATATAGCTACCCCCAACGAAGTATGGTTGAGGCTTGAGGGTTTGTTCAGGAATACTGATGAGATGAGAGGTCACCATCTCAAAAATGAGCTCATCTCCTTGAGCCCAATGCATTATGAGACAATCTAATATTTATTCACCAAATTCAAGTCATTGGTGCTTCAGCTCAAGTAGTGGGGCATAGAGGAGAAGGAAGTGAAACTAATACTATCCATTCTTTCGAAGCTAGGGCCTGGTAACTTTTTGTTTGTAAGCACATTTCACTCAAGCAAGTTCATAGCTCAAAACTGGAAAATTCCATCACTAGCTAGCTTCATGGAGTAATTGACCCAAGAGCAAGATAAGCTAGTGCAAATGGGTACCATAAAATCCAACAAATACCAAGATCCTGCTACAGTGGTGTTGAATCCATCCCAAGGAAAGAAGAAAGATAAGGATTCAAAGCAGCAAGATAAGAAGAAGCAAGACATACCCAAATTTATTGATGGGGATTCGAATCCCTGTAAGGGCAAGGACAAGAAGAAAAAGGAGAAGACCAAATGCACCTACTTCCACAAGGGATGGCATCTCAAGAGTGCATGCATGAAGAAAAACATAGAAATTATGGTGCATCTATTAGAGAAGAACAACATCCCAGTCCCAAAGGGTGCAAGGATGAAGGATGGAGGTTCAATATTAGACAACAAAGAGACGTTCCATGCATTGGTTTTTGGATCTTCATATTATTCATCCTTCATCATTGATTCAAGAGAATAAAGGAACATGGCCTCTTTCAAATATTTCTTCACAACCATGTATTCAGAAAGTGGCCCAAATGCTCGAATGGGTGATTATTTAGATATTCAAATGAAGGGAATTGGTAGGATTGATCTTGAAGATGGGTTTTTCAATAATGTTCTATTTGTACCAGAGTTGGAAGTGAACCTCATATCGATGTACCAAATGACTCACACTAGTGAATCCAAGAGAGTAAAATTTACTCCAGATGCACTAGAGATAGCTGAAATCTCTACCAACAAGGTGGTGGCATTGGGGCTTGTTGATCATCAAGAAAGGATGTACAAATTCTATCATTTCCTTCCCTACTACAGAGGGAAAGTGCTCCTGTCTCGTTCCAATGAAACCATAAAGCTGTGGCATGAGAGGTTTGGTCATATTAACTACACATACATCTAGTCATTGAGAAAAGAAGGAATGGTGGAAGGGCTTACTCCTATCAAGACCTCCAATGGTTCTTTCATTGGTTGTGCGGTGGGAAAACATCCAGAGCGCAGCTATGAGAAAGGGAAAGCAAGGAGAGCTAATCAAGTGCTTCGATTAGTGAATTTAGATATTATTGGGCCTCTTCCCACACCCTCTTATGGAGGATTAAGTTATGTGTTTACCTTCATAGATGATTTCTCAAGGTTTTTCTAGGTTTACTTTCTCAAACTCAAATTTGAAGTCTTTCAGACTCTTAAGGTTTGGAAATCCGTGGTTGAGAATAAATGTGGGAAAAAGATCAAATTCCTTTAGAATTATAATGGTAAAGAGTATGTGAAAAATATTTTGTGTCACCTCTGTGAATAATGTGGCATCCCAATGTAGCATTCGGTCCCCTACACACCACAACAAAATGGTGTGGCAGAAAGGAAAAACACGGTGCTCAAGGAGATGGCAACTTGTATGATTGAAGCCAATGATTTGAATCCTATTAATGGGATGAAGCAATTAAATATTTTTAATTCACTAAAAATAGGCGTCTTAAAAAATTAGTAGACCTAAAGACACTATATGAGGCTTCGTTTGGTCACAATCCAAATATTTCACATTTCGGGACTTTTGGCTCAAGGGCTTGGGATAGAATTCCTCCAAAAAAGAGAAATGATGTGCCACAAAAAATCAAAGAGTGTATCATGGTGGGATATGGTGAATATAAAAAGGTAAACAAGATATTTGATCCTTCAAATCAAAATAATTTCATAGAAATAAGTGTGCAATTCGAAGAAGAATTCATTCTAGTTCTCGAACTAGCACCGGGGGAATGCTCATCCCCTCCACCACAACATGATGTAAGAGATGAATATTTTGTCCGATATTTTTTATGATTCTCATGGCTCACCCACTCATCCCAAATGGGCTGAGAAAACCATATAATTTGTTGGGGATTTAGCTGGCAATCCACTAGATCCGAGGAAGACTATATCACAATTTCAGATTGCTTCTTTTGCAAGTGAAGTTGTTATTTTTGAGAAATGAATCATGATGGTTTGATATGATCCTCAAACATATAAGGAATCATCACTTTATCCAATATGGAAAACATCCATGCAAGAAGATTTCAACTCTCTACAGAAAAATGAGACTTGGGAATTGGTTCCCTTGCCCTCCAAGAGGAAGCTAGTGCAATACAAATGGGTCTATAGGACCAAATTTGATGCTGATGTGTTTGATATAAATTATAATTCCATATTGGTTTCCAAATGATTCTCTCAAGTCCAAGGATTGGAATATATAGATACATTTTCACCGGTTGCAAAGATGGACTCTATTTGGCTAGTTTTAGCCATTGCTGCAAGAAAGCGCTGTGAGGTTCACCACATGGATGTCAAAAGTGCATTTATCCATGGTACTCTACAAGAAGAGATATATATTTAGAAACCTGAATGTTTCCAATAGTATCCTTCTCTTGTATGCAGGTTAAATAAGTCATTATATGGCCTCAAGCAAGCCCCAAGG
Organism: Pseudotsuga menziesii; assembly: GCA_001517045.1. Lineage (NCBI taxonomy): Eukaryota > Viridiplantae > Streptophyta > Pinopsida > Pinales > Pinaceae > Pseudotsuga > Pseudotsuga menziesii. Next base: position 10,141 of record LPNX010706070.1, on the reverse strand, counting down.
GCTTGGTATGCCAAGATGGACAATTTTATGATATCATTTTTCTTTGAAAGATGCAAATATGATCCTAATGTTTATTTCAAGAGTGTTACTGATGTATTTTAGGTAATTTTAATCTATTTTGAAGATATTTTGATTACAGGTATCTACATCAAATAAATTGTGTCAATCAAAGCCTCTTTGCATAATGAATTTTCAATGACTGATCTTGGATTGTTGAAGCAATTTCTTGGTTTGGAAATGAGAAATATGAAAGAGGAATCAAGGTCAGAAAAAAGAAATTATACTTCATAACTATTAATGAATTTTAATATGTCTTAATTTAAGGCATCCAAGTTCCCATTCCTTTCTAGTATCAAACTAGGTGAAGTTGGTGACTCTCCATTGGTGGACAACTCGTTGTATAGACAACTAGTCGGGTGTTTGTTGTATCTTACTCATTCTAAAAATGATTTAGAATATATTGTTGGTTTTGTATCTATATATATTCATCATCCTCATGATATCCACTAGAATTAATCCAATAGTATCCTTCACTATGTGCAAGGAACCAGACACTTCGGGGTGCACTATGTTGTTGGTTCTCCACTAGAACTAGTGGGATTTTCTAATTATGATTGGGATGGTCATCCTAATGATAGGAGGTCCACTTCAGGTTATGTATTCATGCTATCACAAGGTCCCATATGTTGGTAAATAAATAAACAACACACCATATCCATTTCTTTAGTAGAGGCCGAGTACAGAGGAGCAGTTAACGCAACTACACAATGTGTGTGGTTGCAAGGTATTCTTCTAGAACTTGGGGTTGAATTTGGTTCACCCACAATAATTTGATGTGATAATCAAAGTGAAATAAAAATTCCATAGATACAGTGTAGATTAATAATTCCAAACACATTGGGATACACATGCACTACATCCGGAGCTTGGTGCATGATCAAGTGATAGCCTTGCAGTATTTCCCATCTGCAGAGCAAAATGCTGACATTTTCACTAAGTGCTTCACAGAGAATACCTTCACCTATATAATATCCCTTCTTGGAGTGGGTGATTCATGGTGATGGCTATGATTCACTTTCATATTTTTGGCTCCATGTCCATTTTTATGGGAGGTTTCGTTCCCATGTGGTTTTCCTCCTTAGGTTTTTTTTATGGACAAATAAAATTTTATGTTGTATGAGGTGACTCGAGCCTTTGTTGCCAAGGCCTCCATGATATTTTTGGTTAAGCGGTACTAAGTAAGGATTAAGGGGGGGTTTTAGAGTAATAATCCATCCTAGTACCATAGTATTAGACCTTTGACACTTTCATTTGCTTCTTTCCAATGTTTTCTATGGATTAGACTTGGGGAAATTAGCATTTATGACAGTTGAGGTGCTCTTGGTTGATCATTTTGCACAGTTAGACACTCTATGTTGATCAAGTTAGGCACTCTAGGTTGATCATTATAACAACCCAGGATCCCACATTGATGAAAATCAAACAACATGTGCTCCCCTTCCCCAATTTCAGGTATTTGGTCTAACTTGAGGCGCTAGTGCTTGGTTTTGGTGGTTTTTGGATTGTTTTAGAAATTTATTGCTCTCCTAGAGCCATACACACTCATTTCATACCTTCAGGGATGTTCCAGCATTCCTATCCCATGTTCATACATGCATTCATGACCGTTTGGGATGATTAGGAGGCTCATTGGTCCACTTAGGGGGTTTGAGGGTCAAATCTTGGGCTGCCACTTGTATGCATTCACATGGCCTCCAAGGACTCACAATTTTTCCCTATTGTATTATATATAAGTTCAAGACATAGTTACATGTTGGAAATTCTTAATAATATCCATTATTGACTTCATGTGTGTATGTAAATTTCAGTCTTTCATCTATTTTGTGCATGTTTTGTGAACCACAACGAATTGTGAGAGTTTCTTTGGCTACTAGATCCATCTGTGTTTCAATTCTCACAATATCCTTGCATATATGGGAAGTCTCCCATTTGAATATTGAAGATCCTTCTAGTATTATATTCTCTTATAAGCATTAGAGTTGGATTCATGAGTGGGAATTAGTAAAGTTCAGCCATTAATCAAAGTCTTTCAGGTGGACCTATGTGATCATGAATTTCCCCACTTCTTGAATATATATGAGAGTTTGAATCTCCAATTTTTTCAATTATTATGGCTTCCCAATGCATTATATGGATGTATCTTGTTAAATAATTCTTTGTAATCCATTCCTGAGATTTATTTTCCTGTGTATTTTTTTGATGTAAATAAAACTCTCTACAAATTTTCTGACAATCTAAATTATAATGAATCAGTTTCATGGAAATTAATTCGACCTTGTCTAGATTTGCACCACCTAGTTTTACTATTTAATGCATAAATCAGCCTCACTATCACGAATTCATGTCATTTTTTTTTATACATTCTTAACACACATATATAAGGATATAATTCTTTAAATAGAGAATTCATAGCCCCTTTCACCTATTTGGGAATGCCACAACACAAGCCCCTTGAGTTGTCCTAGGAGCTAGTATTACTATTGCAAACACCAGAATCATTTTGCACTACTTCTGAGCTATATAAACCTACAGAAACTGATATATACATCCATATCAGAGTTCTAAAATCATCCTTAATCTCATATTATAAAAACTAGTTGATTGGAGACTGTATTGTAAGGGTTCTAGTTAGCATATGTTGGGACTCCCAGGTGCCTGAAAGTATACTTCAGCTTGGATAATGTTTGAAACCTAAAAGGGCCCAAAACATTGGGATTATGAATCTGAATATTCAGGACCCTTCCCTCACCTTTTTTATCTTACCTAATCCCCATTCTATTCACTCATTCAGCTTTCAAATTTTCGTGCATTTTAGCTAATTTGTTTTAAAAATTGTTGAATAGAGTTATTGAGCCTTGAATCTGATTTAGGTTCACTATAGAATACCATATGTGAAAAATTAAATTAAGTTACCCATGCCCATATGGATCAAATATGATTTTCCAATATCCATATAGGTAGGGAATGATAGGCCTTAGATTTGGCATCTTTCAATCATCATTTCACCTTATCTATAATCTGTTTTGCTTATCCACATTCATGCATTAATCCCTTATTATGATCCTATATAGGTTTTTATGCTCAAGTTATTTTCCATTACATGTCTTATTATTTCATTTTATTTTTGTCTAACATTGAGGGAATTAGTGTATTATGTATTTGCTTTGAATATTAAATTATCTGTTGGAAGCAACTACTAGATATTTGAGGGAGTTTTGTAGTAGCTACATAAACTCTACAAGAAGTTGCAAAACTACATATGAAGTTATGAAAAATATACAGGAAGCTATAGAAACTCCTTTAGAACTCTATGTTGACACAAAACAAATCGACAGGGATCCGCTCTCTGTCGACACCCAAACCACCATGATCTCCCTGAGCACCAGCCCAGAGGTTTTACCAAAACGAAGTCTCAACTGAGATGTTCGAGGGAGAGTTGAAGGAACCAAGTTTCCACAGTATGAAATAGGACCATGTGTCTACTTATTGACTTAACACAACATTATTCAACATATCTAATCATTAAGTTTATGCATTAACAGAATCATGTCATCATTCAATATATTGTATTAACATAATTGAATCGCAGCAAAACATCGATGCACAACTAGATCTAGCAGTGTATCATCATTCATACCAGAGAAACAACACATCATTTGCAGATACACATTGCATTCACATTTGGATCACAGAAAATAGGAAAACAAGAAAATAGGAAAAGACACAATGATTCCACTCAATCCTCGTCATGTCATATTAACCTTCGCAACAAAATATAGATTCTCCAAAATAGTTCTTCAGCTCACATACATAGATCAAAGGATCTTGGTTCATAAGCATATCAACATTCACAATCCTAGATCTTTGAATTTGCTCAGAAGCCAACCAAAAACCCCCAAACTTAACACTTGAAATTCTACATCTACTTATAGGCTTGCACCTTAACCAGCTTCCTAACTATGTCTTAATATAAACTATAAAATAATGACCACAATCCACATAATGTGGTCCAAAACTACTAAATATGACCAAAATAAATAAAATAATGTAGTTCCGACTTGCGCCTCGTTTTCCATCTTGCGTGGCATATTTTACCTTGCACAACATCCGTGATGTTGTGCAGCCAACCTACCTGAAACCTACCTGCCAACAGACCCCCAACATAATCTTGTGGCTCTCCCTTGAGCCACATCAGCTGGGCATGGTGTATTCACTAATATTTTTCTTGAAGTCCTCATACTACTGGGTGATGTCCTTGACGTGATATTTTATTTTATCAGTAGTCTCTCAGAGTTCTGTCAACTCATTCTCTAATGGATGCTCAACAATATTGGCAGTGACATCCCTTTTTGCCTCCTGAACTTCCTACAACACAAAAATCCCTTGACTGAAAGATGTGCTCCAATGTCTTTGAACTCATCCAACTTTGTACTGCGCCTCTGCTGACGCTCCCTTTCCTTTACAACGCACCGTTGTAACTCCTTCATCTCTGCAAACATGGTGATCTAAATAGCTGGTGGCAATGCTCTAAGCAACATCTTCAATGTTGCTAACTGCCCCTCATCCTCCTGCAACTGCGTGGTCACACTAGTTCATGTCCACATTTTTCCCACGAAAAATCATTGCTATTGCAACACTTGTGCATTGCTATAGCGACGAACAATACCCATTTTTTTCATGGCAAAACTTTCGTCATTGTAGCAACACTTTCCACACTTCATCGCTATAGCGACACAAAAGACATGAAACTTGCGGGATTTTAAAAAACAAGCTATGTCGCTCTTGCGACGTAGTGGATTTTTTAGCGATGAAATTTATGAACTCTTGCAATGAAGTGATGTTGGTATTGTGACATTGGGTCGTCTCTATTGCAACGCAGTGGATTTTACAGTGATGGAATTTATGAAAATTTTCGACGGTTTAGTCCGTTTCTATTGTGATAGAGTCGCTATGGGGCCCGTCACTATAGCGACGATGGTGTGTGCAAGCCTTCGATAGGCTTGCTATACTAGTGACATAAATTCCATTGCTAGTATAGCAAGCGCATCGGAGGCTTCTACACACCATCTTCACTATAGTGACGTGCCTATAATTTTTTTTTTTAATTATGTTGAACTCAAGGAGACCTATCCAAAATTCCTATGATAGATTCTATTAATTAGCCTACTTTAATTGCAGGCTATATATGATGTCTATCACAAAAGTTATAATCTGTGGAAAGACAATAAGGTATTTAAATTGACATCTTCATCAGTTAATCCACATGTTTTTAAAAGAGATTCAGCTAAATAAGTCGATAGGTCGTGCACTATTTAAAGTGAAAAATGTAGAAACATAGACTAATAGATGAAAGATAAAATCATCCTTTCATTGGATCCATGACACTTTATTCTACACCATTCCTCACATGTCCTAGCAGATCTGGATTTTACTCAAAATTAAGGTGAATGCATGCCTGGAAAATTCAATGCACTAACAACAATGAAAAAAGGTGTCCTCCATGACTTCAACTTTCTCCTTGGTATTGCACAAACTGGGCATAATTCAATGAACAAATATAAACTGCTTTATATGCCTTTCAGTAGATAATATTGAGTGGATTTGGTAGATATCAGACCTCACACAAGAAAAAGAGGCAGAACAGAACTTGCTTGATATATATACAAAACCCTTATATGTTATCTCTAAGTACAATGTCATAATACATACTTTTCTTTCCATTTCGATATTCTCTTGCTCAAAATAATGGTGCTACATCCATTTATATATTCTTTTGTGTATGCCATTTCTAAGTACAATGATATAGTACATATTTCTCTTTCCATGTCATTTGTCTCTGTACATATTCTGCATATTTGTATTTCAATAGAATGGTGTTGTATCCATTTATAGATTCTTTTGTGACAATGTATTTGGACAATATTTTAATTTATAGCTCTACTTGGGAGGATCTTCTCACATCTAAAGCAGGTATTAGACACACTAAAAACACTATGTAGTCATCCAAATTCAAGAAGTGTGAATTTGGTAAAACGTTCCTTGTTTACCTTAGACATTTTATTGATGGAGGAGAACTGAAGATTGATTTGGCGAAGATTGAAGCCATCAACCAGTGGATGACTCCTACAAGTGTGATAGAGGTAAGACTTTTTATGCAAGCAAATCAATATTTGTAGAATTTCATAACTTCATTTTTATAATTTGCTGCACAACTCCATGCAATAAGAAGAATGGGAATATTTTTCTATAGGGAAAATGTCAACTCCTTGCAATAAGAAGAAAGGGAATATTTTCTATAGGGAAAAATTCAACAAAGGTATTTCAAATATTTGAAGATGAAAAGCATTCAAGCACGCATTTTGGCCATTGAGTTGTTTCATGGATTAGTGCTAAAATTTTCCACATACGATCAGGAACTCTACGCTTTAGTGCAAGCTGTGAAGAAGTGGAAACATTACCTATTGAGTAAGGAGATTATGGTTCACATTGATTACTAACCACTCCAGTATTTGCAGACTTAGATAAAGTTGCAACGGGAAAGGGATTACAAATGGATGGGTTTCTTTCAATAAATCCATTTAGTGATAAAGTATATGAAAGGAAATACTAATAAAATTAAGTGTTTAGATCACCCATGCAGAAGATTACAGCTGTGGGGACAATAATGCAGCTTGTATGTGTCACCTATGAAGTTCTTAGGGAGCTAGATGAGAATTACATTGAATTTAGAGGTGTATATTAGCAATTGGAAAGGAAACCAATTGCCGAGTTAGGGGAAATTGAGTATTATTTCCAATATGGGATACTTTACAAGCTGGACAAGCTATGTATTCTGTTAGAAGGAAGAATAAAATTGATAAGAGAAGCTCATACTTAAAGAATTGTTTATCTTTTTGGCATTGGTAAGACAATGATAAATTTACAAAGGTATGTGTATTCACCTCAGACTCAAGAATAATTTTTGAAATTTATTTGTGTTTGTGTTATTTGTAGCACTAGTAAATTCAGACATTGGTAGCTTGGTTTGTACATACCCTTATTGTACACAACAAATGATGCAGAGCACCTTGACTAATGGTTCTCTCCAAAATTTTGTAACAGAATTTCCACGTCTCTGTCAATTCCATCCTACTGTTCAAAAAATTTAGGATCTTGTTGTTTCTTAATTTAGGAATTTATTCCTTACATTTGGGTTTGGTGGGGTGGAGTAGGAGCACTTAAATGAGTGGGGAACTAGAGCAGTAATCTAGATCTATAAAGTCCCGATATGGGCTAGAGATGGGGGCCCTTTTTTTTTCCAGAGTTGTTAGTTATTAGGGGTGGAACAAAGACTGAGGCCCAGGTAGAAAGAGAACTATTTGTTGAGACTTGCATGCCCATCTTGAGAACAAACTATGGAGGCAGGCCTTTTTCTTTGGTTTTTTTTTGAGTTGTTAGTTATTAGGGGTGGAAAAAAGAATGATGCCCAAGTATAACAAGAGCTGTCTGTTGACACCTGCATGCCCATCTTGAGAACAAAATGGGGAGGCCTGCATTCCCATCTGTTAGATATAGGAATGGTATATAACTGAATCTAGAATTTCAATAGTACAATAACCTCGAGTACTGAAGCATGTGTTCATCTAGATTTTATGTATTTCCCTATCATCCTCTACAAATCTATTCTTTTCAATTTTATGAAGGCCTTGCAGCTTGAGTGACTGCATCAGACTGGAATTAGAGCAACCACGATGGCCCAGAGAGGATTCCATCTGAACTAGGGAAAATGAGGCAGGAGAAATGCAGGACAAAGGGAAAATATAGGTGAGGATCTACTCCAAAGGTTAGAGGTGATTGAGTATAGGTTGCTTCATGAATATTCCAAAGAAGAGCCAGAAGTTCCAAGGGTTGGGTTGGAGCCATAGACCCTAATGATAGGCTTATTGAAGCTAGTCTAGAACTGCTTAGATCAACATTATAATCAGATACATTTAGGTTTAGATCTTGTCACTGAAAGGACAAGTCACCAAAGAAACAGGTGAGATACATTGATAGAGAGTAGGTTAGAGTGTTGTAGGTTGAGGTTAGATACATATAGTAGAAAGCAATATATCTCAGACACCATGTGTGAATACCCTAGTAGGATAGTAGCAGTGATATTTAGCCCAAAATAGAACTAATCAACCTTAAATGATCACAACTGCCTCAAGCATAATTAACACCAAACAAGTCATGTACAGAAAGGTAAGGTCAAATTAGCCATGTCCTAGCTAGGAGAGGTTACAACAGTCCACTTTAAGGATGAGGTAGGTCATCATAGTCCATGGCCCATCTAGGAGAGATCATACATAGTCACTATCCATTAGGATACACCTCACACAGTCACAAATAAGGTTTAGCATCCCCATAGGGATGACGCCAAATATAACAGTCCAAGGGTATCCCACGGAACTAAACACGACCTATATTTCAGCAAAAAAATGGTCTTATATCAACCTAATACAGTCCCGGGTCATATTCATAAAGTCATGACCTAGCATGGCAATAGGAGAGACACCACACATTCCATGAGTCAGATGCATAAGGTCACAGCTCAGCAAGAGAGACACCGCATAGTCCACAAGTCATATGCATAAGGTCACAACTCAGCACAACTCGCGATTTAGAAAATAAGGGAGCACAAAGAAACCCTTAAACTCAGATTTGGTAACACAGGGGTGGAGCAGTGAAAACCTAGCAACATACTCCTTGACGCCAAACTGAAAGATCTGAGTTGAGATGTATCTTCTTTGATGGATCCATAATGAATATAAGACTTGTTTTATAACTTGAAAGGACTTCTAAGGGTTCATTCTTCAAATGCAAATTTTAGGATGGTTACCAATAAAATAAAAATAGGTTGACTTATTATAGGGTACAAAAGGTCAAAATGGTCACATAAATAACAACAATAAAAACAATAAGGTTATGTCATGTCATGTCAAAGAGGTCATGGTACCACAAACAATAAGGGTGTTATTACAAAAAGTACCATATGTCAACTAAGGGTCACAACAAAGTGGTAAGGAAACCCCCATACCCATAAGACCAAGGTGTACCATAAAGGTGGGGAGCCAACCCCTTTTACCTATAGGACCAATAGGACCAACCAAGGACTTTAATCTTTTCGCTCTCAAGGTATATCGTCATGTGTGTTCCATATATCTTTATCATCACTGTATAAGGATAATATATAAAATGGATAATGTGCCACCCAAAAAAAGGATACTATAAAATACTATATAAATATATAGAGAGAAAAGAGAACAAGCAAAGAGGAGATGAATGGTAACATAAAACCATGCAAGTGAAAACACTCTACTCCTACTATATGTAGTAAATACCCATGAGCACAACAATATACTTTTGGAGAAATTCATAATGAAGTAAGATTCTATAATGATATCTAAACATCTTGATAACACAAAAATATAATGCATAACAATGAAATTCAAATAAACCTATCTGAATAATGCCTTTGATTAATTGAAAAAAAAATTAATTAAAAGATAATCGGTCTAACAAAAACTCACTTTACAACCTAACCTGAAAAATTATTTGGAAGGTGTCTCTAGAATCTAGTACAATTCATAATGGTGTGACTGCTAATCTCAGTAAAATCAACTAATTTCAACATCAGTCAAATCTAAATGGCAAAAGACAAAATGTCACATAAAATAATTCAAAAAATTGCAAGACCCAAACAGTTTCATAATAAGTACTTTGCAATCCATTGATAGAAAAAAACAACGATAACAATAAGTTCTAGAACCAAGATGATGTCTTCAATATACTACTGTAAAATAGAACCTGTTAGTGCTTCCCATATTTGATAAAACTAAGTTTCTCTAGTTGACGGTTGAAGCAAAATGAAAAGGTGACCAATGATGTATCTCCAAACGTTGTTATATTAGAGCAGCATGGGCCTAATAGATTTCCTTTCTCATAAAATTGTAGTTGTATTTTCCAAACATAACTGAAAACTTGTTGGAAATAGTAAATTCCAGTGCTCGAATTTCCCACAATAATTATAACACACAACTTGATATATATATATATATAT